>JAPTGZ010000010.1:5418009-5428319 GCA_029814645.1 Fowleria isostigma | reverse complement strand
AAATAGGGTTGAAGATGGAGCTGTGGAGTTGAATTAATGAAGAATTCAGACCCAAACATAGTATTTACAGTTTATGTAGACCACAAGAAAATGTTAAAAAATGCATAATTCAATTTTTAAAAGTTGTATACCACGCCTTTAAGGATTTTTATGACCTTTTTAAGACTACTTTGAACAGAATTTGATGCCCATTTCACAGCCTATTACACAGCCACACTGGCAAAAAATTCATGACACTTAAAATTTGAGAAAATGCATTTGATTCCCACCATTCCAAGTCATTTCTAATAAGAGGCTGCAAAGTAGCAATAATTGGTTCTTTATTTTAATAGAAATTGTCAGGTTGGAACGGGTGGAACTGAGTCGACTAATGTTACTTTCTTTCCAGCTTGGACATTTAACAGACACATTTAAATACAATACAACCAACAAGTTTATGACAACATAACATACATTTAATACCTTTTAAAGACTTTTTTAATGTATTAAATATAGATTTGAAAATTCAAGACTTTTAAGACTTTTTAAGACCATACGGGAACCCTGTGTAAGCAAATGAAAATGAGGGGGAGGGACCTATGACTAAAAGAGGTATGACTTCTGTCATTTAGCCCAGCGTGCACACACAGCATAGTCCCACACACACACACACACACACACACACACTGTACTAACCAGGGAGCTTGTATAAGTGGGGTCAGCGGAAGTGTCATCCAAAAAGCGTGACAGGCCGAAGTCGGAGACCTTGCAGACCAAGTTGCTGTTGACGAGGATATTTCGTGCAGCGAGGTCTCTGTGAACATAGTTCATGTCTGACAGGTACTTCATCCCTGCAGCGATGCCACGCAGCATCCCGACCAGCTGCGTCATGGTGAAGCGTCCGTCATTCAGCTGCATAAACAGAGCCAGGGAGGATAAGGGCAAAAAAAAAAAAAAAAAAAAAGCACAGCAGTTAATGAACGAGGAAACAAATGGAGGAGTGGGACAGAAAGTCAAACAGCGTTACACTGAAATACAGAGAAATATAAGATAATGGTGTGGGAGATAATAAGAGGCAGGAGGCACCAGAGACATCCCATCGGTCACCGAGAGGACGTAAACATGACATCTGTCATTATGTTTCACGGCTGCTCCTGACAGTCAGTGGCAGCTGACCTTTTCAGGGATGCTGTCCAATTAGCTGATTAATTAGACTCTTTATCACGGCACTAAAACCATTAAGACTCAATACTGAATACTCGCAAAAACAAAAAGAGAGCACTGAAATTCTAACAGTCATACACAGGTAGTTTTTATTCTTCTGCTGACTGACAAGCTAGTTTTTTAATATTTTTATTGGTATTCAAGTTTTATAATAAAAGGTAAATAACGTAAATCATAATATAAGTAACGAACATGAATCAGAACAACACAAACACGCACACACACCAGGTGGACCTGCACTAAATGACATTTATATAAATAACATACACATACAGTACTCAGCATAAATGAGTACACCCCCCTTTGAAAAGTAAGATTTTAATCAATATCTCAATGAACATCTATATATATGTATATGCATATTCTCTAAATATATTTCTCTATGCAATTCTAGATGGCACATGCACATTACTACAAGCAAAATGGAATCTTAGTAAATCTGGCCCTAAAGGTTTTGTGACAAGTCTATTGGGGTGTACTTCATTTATGTTAAGTACTGTATGCTTTTTATATTGTATGTAATTGGGATGAAGTAAACATTTGTTAAGTATTTTAACATAAAATTGTTTGATTATGTAGAATTATAAACCCGCAAATGCAGCAGGTCCTGTACATGTATTCTTGAATGAATGAATGTATGGTTTATTTGATTTGTACGTTGATCGTTGTACAATAATCACAATAAACATAAAAGCAAAAATGAATGGGCTAGAAGCAAAAACTTATTTTGTGCCGATCCTTTTCACTTTCTTTTATATATATGTGGAAAAATAAAATTAAAATACAGCAGTTATAATAATATAAAATAACACAGTAATAATTTGGATGTCATGTCCTATTTTCCAGATACTATAATGTTATATAATGTTCCCATAATCGGACACATTCCTTCATTTTGACTGACAAACTAGTTGCAGGTACTGGCACTACACAGTTGTTAACATGAATTCTTTCAGGCACAAAGCTTTGTTTGCATTTTTCTCCTTGTGAACATTAAAGCTAAATCAGCCTGTCGACTGAATTAGAATGGCATGTTGCTCAGAGCTTATTTTCCCATTTGAAAGTCCTTGATTTGCAGAATTTGCCCTTTTATGTTAATGTTTGAGAAGCATGAAACAAATCTGAGATTAGGGCTTTCAGCGTTTAATTTACAATTCCCCCACATCTGTGAAAAGAACCTTTGTCGGTGGGGTGGATCAACCTGTAAATCAGCCCTCCAACATGTGAAAGCTCATGAAACCTGATGTGTGTGTGTGCAAAAATTAATCGATGGTTCACCCATACACACTCAAATGCAAACCTGTTTTCTTTCATGACCTGAATATTAAATAGAAATAGAGTTCTGAGGAAAACATTTTTAACATAATCAATCCCTTCTTTGACTCCACAATTAGAAAGCAAAGAGCACAAGATGTGACATGACAAAACCATAAACATTCGGCTTTCTAGTCTGCACACTCCAATGAAGTCTGACAGGAAAACAAGCTGGGATGGATGGATGTATAAACAGCCATGATTCATAGCAGACCTTCAAAGCCACGCTGGTGTGTACGAATGCGTGTGTGTTTCTGTAGATTCCTCATGCGTCTACTTGGGTATATGTCGTGTGTTTAGTGTTTAAGCGTCCGTGTCTCTGGGGGTCTACAGTAGGAGCTAGAGCTGTACAATATATCATTTGAGCCTCGTCATCGCAATGTACGTTTGTGCAATAGTCACATCGCAGTTTCTGCAATGTAGGAAGTAAATGAATTCAACTTGTTTTTGTCTAATTTCAAGGGTATCTGACATATACTGCACACAGCCGTCCACCAGTCACAATTATTCTGAATCAGTTTGCTAAAACAGACCACACCCCCTGCACATGGAGTGAGTCGCTGGTAACAATGTTGAAAAATGAGCAACAAACAAAGAGAAAATCAACAAAAATTACAAAGAAAATGACCAAAAAAGAAGAAAAACACAGAAATCAAAGAAGAAAATCATCAAAAAACAAAGAAGAAAGTCACTGAAAAGGAAGGAAAATGACAGAAAAAGGAGAAAATCACCAAAAAATACAAAGAAAATCATCGAAAAAGATGAAGAAAATCACAGAGAAAGACAAAAATTATTGAAAAAGACAAAGAAAATCACAGAAAAAGACAAAAATTATTGAAAAAGATGAAGAAAATTATAGAAAAAGACAAAAATCATTGAAAAGATGAAGAAAATCACAGAAAAAAACAAAAATCATAGAAAAAGATGAAGAAAATCATAGAAAAAGACAAAAATCATTGAAAAATGAAGAAAATCACAGAAAAAGACAAAAATCATTGAAAAAGATGAAGAAAATCATAGAAAAAGACAAAAATCATTGAAAAAATGAAGAAAATCACAGAAAAAGACAAAAATCATTGAAAAAGATAAAGAAAATCATAGAAAAAGACAAAGAAAATAATCAAAAACAAACCAGAAAATTACCAAAAACAGAGACTTGGTGCCCAGATGTTGCTTTAACATCAGTTATCTGGAATTATTTTGTCTACAGATGAAACTGAAACATGTGTTCTGTGTCGACAGTGTCTTACATGAACCAACCAGCGGAAACACAACTATAGTGTTTGCATATTTACCTCGACACCACACTGATATGATATCCTCCTGAGGATTTTTTCATATCACAGTATATATTGTCGGGTTAAGAAAAATTGCAATGTCACTTTTTGCCGATATTGTGCAGCCCTACTAGGAGTATTCACATATATGACACACATGGAGAGTTTGTACATGTGACTGAGTTTCCTCTATGGGCTCCTCATTAGACAGAACTCCCAGTTCCTCTGAGTCACAGTAAGTGTGTGTGACACTGGCGGCAGCGAGGGTGAGGACAGCACAGGCCGGCGAGTGTGGTTTTTTTTTTTTTTTTTTTTGCATTTTTTGGAGGACAGCTGACTGAGAGGAGTGGGTGACAAGGAGGAAATAAGCTCAGGCTGGACTTTCAGATGCACTAACAGATGTAGATGACAATTATTTTCACTATCAATGAATCATTTCCTTCATTTTTAAATTAATATTTGGTTTAGAAATATGAGGTAGAAAGCTGAAGCCCAAGGCAAATTAAATTAAACCAACACACGATTTAACACAAAAACAAAACTAAGCTGTAAATTCATTCATTTAACAGTGTTTTATTCCTCTACCTCAGGGGGTCTCAAACTCATGTTAGTTCAGGGGTCACATACAGCCCAATATGACCTCATTAAAATACATAATACATAATAATATATAAATAATGTAAATTCCAAAAAATTTGTATGTATAATGTCAATGTTTTAGAGCATGTGTTTTTCAACCTTGGGGTCATGACCTTTGCAATTGATTAAAAGAAATTATTGATAAAGAATATTTTTTAAGGATTCAGTATATATTTCATTATAATTAAAACACCACACATGTTTCCTTAGAAAAACTGAGTTCAAATTAAATGCAACATATAATATTTGAGAGGACATATCTTTATTATCTTTCAAATGTTCATTGTGGTCGTTTTAAGACGCTGCAGCTCTTTCATAATTCATAGTTATTGTTTGTTCAATATTAATGTTTATCCTTGTAAATACAAACTGCACTGACTCTACATATCTGGACCAAGGAAAATTAAATTCTTACTTTGTGCAGTAATCTACACCTGGCTTTTCTGCGTCCGTCCATAATAATATACATTATATAGAGTAAATGTAATCTAAAATTAACATTTATTTACAACATAGTAAAGCAAACTATAAATGATCAAAAACCAATTAATTTGGGCAAAAAAGTCTCTGTTTCGAATGTCTGGGGTTTGCCTGAAATTTATGATGTTAAAATGGGGTTGAGGTTGGGAATCATTGTTTTAGAGTGTAAAAAGTAAAATTATATTATCAAAATGTTTGCATATACAAATTATCCTTTTAAAAAAAATGTAAAAAATATGAACAACCACAAACAAAATGAAATTTATAAAGAAAAAAAGTGCAATTTTAACAATGCCATCATGTTTCCTCAGCTTCTCATTTTCATGTTTGTTACAGCTTACATATCACAGTAGGTCGACAAATACACAAAACATTTAATAATGGGCAGAATAATGTTAAAATTGCACTTTATTCACATTTTTTGAAAAAGTCTAATCTGTAAATGTAAACATTTTTGTATAATTTTCCTGTTTTTACACTAAAACAAAGAGAAAAATTACCCTTGTTTCATTATTTATAGTTTATTATGATAGTATTTTACTGGTCTGACCCAGTTTAGATCAAATCAATCTAAAACATATTTTAACATCTTTGATTGTTAGTGTCTTCAATATAATTTTTCCATTTCAATAATTCATCTGGGCCAGATTGGACCCTTTGGCGGGCTGGTTTTGGTCCCCGAGCTGCATGTTTTGAGACCCCTGCTCTACCTATTAGGACAAGGGTGTAATGTAAAACAACATGAAGAAATGTACATGCAGCAATTACTTTTTTTTTTTCTATTTTTGATGCATAAATAGATCATAACAGATCACAAGAAGTGAATGCCTTTCCTGTGTTGGCTGCCTTTAACAGCCTGCAGAGCGATATCTACAGAGGACTCAGGTCTGCTGTGGAAATTGAATGGATATGATATTTACACTTCAATGGCTCTTTTCTGCTCTTGTATGGTGGTGAACCGCTATAGCTTTAGAAATGTCTGCTAACATTAACAAACGGCCAGAACGACACAGACTCAAGGCCGAGCATACAAAACTACCTACATTTCATTGATGATCACTCATGTCACCAGTAACAAGAGTTTTATGGTTAATAAACAGAGAACCTGGAACATTATGGCTAAAAATATAACCGAAAATAAAGAATTATCAACTTTATAAAGGGTTTTACACATCACATATTGGGGATTTTCATGGTTCAATCCTGGGTCTTCTGCATTTTAGTCAAAAAGTTTGTCAATGGAAAAGTTTTCCAGAGGCTGGTTTCAACTTTATGCAGATGACACAGTTGTTTATGCACCAGCTGACTCACCTATCAACACAGCAGAGATCCTAACTATGCACTTCTGGGATGATTCATCAGTCGCTGCAGTGTTATCACTACGTATTAAATATGGGGGGAAATGTCTTTGACAGTCTCACTGCCAGACGATTAATACTTCTTAGGTGGAAGGAGAAACACCCTCTAACGTTTTACATCCCCATTCACCACACACATTAAATAACCATATCCAGTCTAATATCTAGACTTTTTCACAGTGCAGTCATGCAAGAAAACACATTTTATTGAATGTAAATGTCATTGTATTATGCTATAACCATCTAAAATTATGTTTCATAATAGCAAAAAGTTGAGAAATTAAAGGCGAACACAAAGTTTTATCCAAAAAAAGGAAGCTACTTGGCATTCTTTAGACACACTCGCACTGAGACATAAATGAAGATAAAAATGTACCCGAATTCAACCTGAGAACACCTGAAAAATTTGTTTTTGACAAAGTTTTATTTTTCAAAATGTATAACCTCTCTGTAAGTAGCTTTGGTCAGAATTCCAAGAACTTTCAAGCAGTTAAATTGACATTCAAGCACCTTTTGGACCTTAAAATTCAATCATTTTTAAGGATTTCAAGCACCCATACAAATCCTGTAGTTAGTTTGGAGCAATTCTGAACCAATGGTATTGCATTTAAAAAAAAATATCCTGCCCTGTTTAATATTAACAACCACTTAACTCTGATGCACCATCACACAGTAAAAATGTTCAATGTCAAACCGATCTGAGGTCCTCTGTAGAAACCATTTGATGACATGAGAAGGAGAAAGTGTTTTTAAAATCAGCAGCACACCATCGATTCACTCCACGCATTAAGTAACCGTATCCACTCTAATATCTACAGTAACTAGACTTCCTCACAGTGCACTCATGCAAGAAAACACATTTTATTGAATGTAAATGACACGTAATGGCCCCCGTGCAGCTGGAAATGTAGTGTGTGACACCTCATTTCTCATCCTGCTTTTGTTCCTTATACCTTGTGTTGGTGCCGGTGGTCTAAACCCCAAAGTGTGATCTGTAATGTATTCGGCAGTTCTACAAAGACCATCTAATACATGGAAGCAAACCTATCCAAAGGTTTGGTGTGTGACAGTTTTCCACCCGGAGTTTGTACACTGGAAAACCTGTCAGCATCAGTCAGTCATGTCAAGCAGAGACACTATGCCTGTCTCCAGGCGTTATATTGCACATTTAATCTCTATCACTCAGCAAGTGAGCGCCTCGGGGTGTTTTACAGAGAGTAAAACATTCCGATAACCCAGAGGTGTCGTGAGTGACTGTCTGTGTGCGTGTTCCTCTCAGCTTTGATACAAACAGAAAGTAATCTTCTCTGTCAGAGGTGTTGCGACACACACCTCCTGCCAAGCTTACCCTGAGAAAGGAATCCAGAGCGCCGTTCTCCATGAATTCAGTGATGATGAGCACGGGGCAGCTTCGCGTCAGGACGCCCTCCAGCCGGATCACGTTGGGGTGGTCAAACTGACCCATAATGGAGGCCTCGGCCAGGAAGTCCCGCCTCTGACGCTCGGTGTAACCGGCTTTTAGCGTCTTAATCGCCACCACCATCTCTCTGCGACCGGCCTGTTTGAGTCGCCCGCGGCACACCTCGCCGAATTCACCTGGATTGAGACAAAGAAAAGGGGGAGGGGGCGGGGGCAAGGGGGTGAGGGTGACGGGGAAAGGGGTTGAGTGAGCAGAGGAAAGTAGAGGAGAGGTGTAGGGCGGAGGGGAGTGCACGGATAGGGGAGATTACTGGTCGGATTCGGGAGTGGAGGAGCTGATTTGAAAGTCGGGTGTTGGCGTCTTCCATGAGAAAAGAGGAGAGGTGAGGAGAGCGACAGGCAGGAGGTCAAGGGTCAAAGATGTTGGGGAGAGAGGGAGTGACCCGTATTGATCGAGTGTGCAACCTGGGAGCAGTCGAAGGAGAAAGAGGATAGGCGAGGAGTTTGGGGGTTTTGCATTTGGTGCCTGGATATAAATGTTTACGGGGAGACAAAGAAAGAAAAAAAAAGAAGAGACGGGAGGAAGGAGGGTTGAACGAGCAGGAGCAGACTGTCATTTTAGGTGAAGTTAGGACACAACATGCTGCGAAAACAGACCAGGGGAAGAGCTACAGAAAAGATTTCCACTTCAATCCTCCCTACTAGCAGCTCTCTTGCACACTCTGAATGCTAGGCCTTTAGTCCCAGAGAGGACTGTGTTACACAACAGACCCCAGGGCCTGATGGCACAGTCCTGTTCACATGAATGTTTAATAAGCCTGGATCAGTCCCCGTCCTCTTGGACAGAAACAGCACTGCTCTTTACCTGCACCGATGACTTCTTCTATCTTCACACAGGAGATGTCTATTTCTTTGGCGAACTCGTGGACGGCGTCATTGGGGTCCTCGTAGGTGAAAGGGTCGATGTAGACTTTGACTCCTGGAGAAACTGAGAAACACAAGTCAAGAGTTAGACCAACAAAAGCAAAAGGGCGAGACTCACTGGTGGAGACAGAAAATCAACAATACTGCTAGAGGGAAGCCAAATGTTCTAAAATATAATCAATTCAGCTTGTGTTGAACAAGTAAATATGCCCAAAGTGAAAACAAATTTGCTTAAATTTCATAAAACTAGAATAAAAGTCCAGTTACTAAAAGGCTGCAACGAATCTAATGGGAAAAGAATGCCAAAAGTTAAAGTAGTTTTTCTTATTGCAACCAACAAAGTATGATTACACCTTAAATTAGGAAAACAATTGCATTCCTCTACTGGAAATTGCATAAGCCATTGTTGTAGCTTGTTATTTCTTATTAAGATGAAGTCAGATATTTTTGTAAAAACAAAGTAACTTTTGTGAAAAACATGTTTAAGAAGATTATATTTCCTTTTATTCAAGATAAGACTAATTTCCAAATAGTAACCCATTTATTCTTTTGAACTCCCTTTTCTGCATCGTCTGCAGAATTACATATTATATTATTAAACTGAGCAAATTCTTCTTTGTAGCCATTTTGAAGGAGCTTTAATGCTTGTACATGCAAACCACACCCACATTTTGTATGAAAATTACAACTTTTTGGAAAGATGTTGGTATAAAGATAGAGCAGATTTTGGGTTTTAATTACAGCAACCCACCTTGTCACTATTTTTGGGAGATCATCCTGATTGATTTGACAGTAAGTGATAAATACCATCTAAAAATCTTTGGCACTGCAGCAAAAAAAGTAATCAGACATATAGACAGGCTTCAGCTTGAAAAACTGTTAATAAAATTCACAAAATGGAGAGATTAACATTTATGCTGAGGCTGCAGATTTAACGTTACATGATAAGATGGGGGAAATTGATTGGTTTCTTTCAAAACAATTAATGTGTGGTTTGTCTCATCGTCCTGTGAAGTGTTACGTAAACCGCTGCTCTGAAAATTAATTGGGTAACTTGATATTTCATAAGTGCAACCTAAATTATAATTATTATTGGACTGTGGCTATTATCTGTTGCTGATTGTTATTTGTTAGGTTCTGTATGATAACATGATAAAAAAACTAATAAAGACTAAAAAAAAAAAAAAAACTAAGCAAATTCACTTCATTTTTGTAAACTTTTTTTTATTATTTTACATCATAACAAACCACAGTATTGGTTTCAGAGCTGAGCTAAGGAGAAAAGAAAGAACTCCAAAAAAATCCCCAAACTTATGTTTATACAAAGTAAGTTTTCTTTGCATAGTCAAAATGTATTTACACTAATCACTGCACAGTTACTTCTCTGTAAATGAGGGAGCAAACATGGAAACAGACATAACTGGTGAGGGGTTTAGGGACCAAATTTAATTTGAAAACAAATTTCCTGCATTTTAACTCCACCTAACTTCCTGATTAGGTCAGAATCATCCATCTGCACATGCCTACAGTACTCGGATAGAATACATCAAGAGGAGAGTATCTGCGGTTAAATCAGGACAGGGAACAATCATAATTAAGGCTGGTTCATACTTCAGGTATGCATAGTGCTGTGTACCTAAACCCACGTTCAGGTTCAGGTCCGGACTCGAATCCAGAGGTTTAGGTTCAGGTCCGG
>JAPTGZ010000010.1:5309922-5322051 GCA_029814645.1 Fowleria isostigma | reverse complement strand
TTAACTGAACATAAACCCAGTGTGTCCATCCACTGTCATTGATCCAACTCCGTGGGTTTTACTGGTGAATCAATGTTATAGAAGGTGACTGTGTTTCCACGGCTTCTACAGAGCCTCTGAATGTCCAAATGGGTCATATCTGATGACCATGAAAAGATACAAAACTGCATTTTATACCAATTATTTAGATGGATTGATAGGATTAGTGGATCAACAAGGATTAAACATTTAACGTCAGTAGATGGTTTTGGTCGACAGTTGATATGTGGGTCTTTGCAAGGGCAGTTTTTGTTATTAATGGTTGATATTACACATACATGTGTAGTTTTGATAAGAAAAACTATTTTTAATTATGTTGTCTCCTGAATTTATATATATAAAAAAAAAAAAAGGAATTCAAATTACATAACGTAGCGCAGACATAAAGTAAAGTTTCCGAGCCCTGTGCAAAATTGTAGTAGTTCCAAATAGTGGTATTAGAATTGGTATCATATGTGCCTTAAAGCTTCCACACCAGTTGACCCCCGTACTGTATGTCATAGAAGTCCATGCCTGGTATAAGTAGCCTTGACCCGGTATTAACCAACTAAAATTGCTCAAATCTGTTTCAATGTCAGTTCACACATGGAAGCCATTTCCAGCTAGTTCAACTTCAACTAAGTGCAAACAGCTAAAAGTGAAAATTCGCAGCTTGTCAAATGGCGCAAGTTTGTAATCACCAAAACGGAAAAGAAGCTGGAATTTGGTTTTGACGTCTTTGCGCAAAAAGAAAATAAAGAGACCGTTCTAACAATAAACCCAACAGCAACAATGACTGACCAGCAGTACATTAAGAGACGTGTAGGCATTTATGTTCTGCGGCGGTTCCCATTGACCTAAGCACTATAGATGGATTTCCTCAGTGTCACGAGAGCAAAGGGAATAACGTTTTCCTCCTGGGGTTTCCTCTCAACTGCCTTCAGTTGACACAACAACAAGAACAGACATCCAGCTGGATGCAAAACAAAGAGGAAAACGCAACAACAAGCACCTGATCAGTGGGTCATATGAGTGCAGTAGTCATGACGGTAGCGGAAGAACTGAAATATATTAGTGAAGCAAAAGCATCAACTGAAAATTATTTTGCAATAAGTTTGGCTTTCAAAAATTTACTCAAATATATCTCAAGTATGAAAAGTAAAAACGGTCTTTGTGCAGTAAAATGGTGCCCGTTTATGACATTTTACTACTGTTGATACAGATTGAGTGATACTATGTACGGTTTGGTAGTTTTATCTACAGCAATTATATTCTATAAGATCATGTCTGTCCTGTAATAACAAGGTATCTCTAAAAAATAATGTTTTTGAGCCTTAAAAACAACAGTTTGCAGCTTTGATTCCAGTTATAAAGTAGCATAACAGTCTCAATCCCTCAAAACAGCTATAAGTATTCGATATGACTTAAAATTATCATAATAGTGTTTAGCATAGAAAACTTTGAAATTCTGCTAACGATCCCGACGTACTAGATTATTGAGATGTGATCCGAGTCTATTTATACTGATAGTCTGTGGATTCATCCAACTACTAGAGGGAGTAAAGAATAAGTGGTGACAGTAATAAAAGCCAGAAACTCTATTGGTTTGTCTATTGAATGTAGCGCTACATAAAAGAGAAAAAAGAAAAAAAAAAAAAAAAAGGGGTTGGGGGGGCTGCTAAAATGGCAGCATTTCTTCTTCACGGGTGAGTTTTGACTATAAGGCTTATGAAGGTACAAAGATATTATATGATGTTATTATTTTTGCTTGTTATTTTGATTCCAAACAGATGTTTAAAAACAGAGGTTAGCTAACAGAGCTATAATGTAAACTATCAGTTGATGAAGCACGTGACGACTATAAGACAGTGTTATTTTGATTAACGTAAAATAACTGAAGAATATTTTTGTTATTTGAAGGAAGAAAACTTGATACGATAATATATAATACCAAATTTAGTATGTGGCACTTTCTGTGGATACATTGTGTTGATTCATTGGTGGTTTTGGTCGATATAAGAAGACGCCCCCCCCTTTGGAATATCAAAAGTACATATTAGGGCTACACGATTAATCAAATTTTAATGATCAGATTATTTAATTAGGACGATGTTTTAAAAAAGGGTAATCGTCAAATCGAATTTCATCTCACTTGTGTGTCCGGGCTACCATAGGCTCCTCCTCCTCCCAACTGTGACAGCGGTTTCCACACACCAGTACACAAATGGCATTTGCTACGGAGAGTGAGAAGTTTCTGGCTAAAAATAGAAAGAGCAAGCCGGTTGAGTGGAATTGGTACATCTTCGAAGTTTCCGATGAAGACCAAACCATTCCTTGCTGCAAACTCTGCCTGAAGGTGGTATCTGTCAAAGGCAGCAGCATAACCGACTTATGTCAGTATCTCATACATCATCACACGCCAGAGTGGGAACAGTGCGTTGCATTGCGGGCTGCACACAAAACCGACATGCCAACGTTTAGTCTTTGCAGTTGTACCTAGAAATCAAAATCAAAATTGAAAATCAAACTTTTAGAGGAAAATTTGTCATTTTATTTTTGGCTAAAATCATGCAGCCCTACTCCGTACAAGTCAATAAAATCCATTCACAATCATACATTTGAAGATCAAACTTTCCACTGGACAGGAAGTAGTATCTGAAAAGTTACTAAAAGTGTCAGATGAATGCGAGTCTAAAAAGTAGAATATTTACTTCCTGTTGTGTGGTGGAGCAGAAGTAAGGCTTTATAAAATGGAAATACTCAACCAACAGTATATTAAGTTTTCACTGAGGTCCAGAAGTTGCATAGAACATCTTGGTAACATTTCACTCCTGGCGATGCATTCGTTACTATAGAAACTGGTAAATATCAATAATTCACCAACAGCCTGAGGTGTTAGAGAGCCAGTATGTGGGAGATAAAGTGCAGTTCTGCTCTTGGGGTCATAATGGGTAAGATGAGTAAAGGCTGATTTTGTGAAGTCATTATGGTTTGGGCGGCTACACTTTAACTTCAGCTGCAAATGTAATAGTCACGCTGAAGCAAGCAGGAATAACAATCGAGTCAAAGCCATATTAGGACACCATCTGCTTGTCCAACTAGAACTTCCAAGAACAACTGGCATCAGGGGAAGGTTTTGGAAACCACGTCGTAAGTGAGTGATGTTTTGGAAGTCTCGAACCAGTGTGCCTAGTTAAAGCGCCGCTCCTGACACACATGATCCCGTTTAAGCCTCTAGAGCTTAGGTCTAAGCCAAGAACTTGTTGTGGAGCCCGACTTCAAAACAAAAGTGAGCTGAAGGCATGGTAAACTCAGCTCCTCTGTTTTACTAGCGCTAAAAAGCAAACAGTATATACCTAGTGATGTCGCAAGGGTCAAGCCTTCGAGGCATAAGGGTGGGGTTTAGAAAGAGCAGTATGCAAATGAGTAAGGGGCGTTGTAGATGGGGACGGGAGGGGGGGATCGACCCGAGGTTTCTCACAGAACACAGAATGAAAACTGTAAAGAAAACTGTAAACGTGACTGGATAAATTAACTCAGGCTGAACTTTTTCTTGTATTTCCCTTTGCAAAACCTAAAGAGTGAGACTAATGCCACTAATGCCCCCCCCCCAAATCAGTGCACAGTTGGAGTAAAGGTGAATATTTCCATCTTTGGATTGTCATTCTCCTTCTTTCTAGTATTAGGGTGGTGTCACCATTTCGCAAGTCCCCCTCATTCCGTCAAACAACCGCTTCTGAGATGCAACCTTGAGCAGAGAATGGCAAGTTTTGACAGAGATGCACGTCTTTTAACTGTGCCGATTTCTTTTGTTGTTTGGATTTAGTCATTTTAATACCGCAGCATGTTTCCTCAGGCGCACACCTTCCATGAATTCAACTTCTCTCCCAACATTATTTAGCGAAGACAGTGTCACAGCAACGCCCAAGATGAGTGTGATTTGATTGAAGAACTAGCCAAACGACCTAGAGCATTTTTTACCCTTATTCCACAATGACAGCAGTGCCAGACATGTCTCCTGTAGCGCCACAAACAAAGTGAGCTTAATTGATTTATTGCAGATTTTCCACTGTTGTTGAACAGTAAAACAGATTAAAAAGAACCTTTAAATTACACTACCTGGCCAAAAAACACAAAGTCGCACTTTGGTTTTCATGACAGGAGACATTCACTGGATTTAACTACGCGAATAAATCAGATCCTTCCATCGGTCACTACTGCAGTGGTTAATAATGCAGCCTCTCATGTCTCTAATGTCAAAAAGACTGGACAATGCCAGGACTGATCAGGGTCATCGGGCTTGTGACAGAGTGAGACATCATTTTCACACATGGATTTAGCGTCCATAAAGTCCAGACTCTAATATGGGATGTGATGAAGGCTTGATGCAGCGGTATGATTCTCTTAATAATCAAAAATTAATGCAACTATGGATGGAAAAAAGTATTATAAACCTTATTGTGACACTGTGTAAGCATTATGTGGCAAAAAATTATGTCACAGTGAATGTCAACTGTAATCAAAACCTAAGACGGTGCAGTCAAATATGAAATGTGCAACTTTTTTTTTTGGCTGGGCACTGTATAATGCGATAGGTTACATTAACACATCTTATAGATTAGGGAAGCTTTTTTTTTCTTATTTTTTTGCAAATAAAACAAGATTTTAATAAAGTCCTGCTTAGTTGTCAGTTATAAGCAGTAAGCATTCCCTCTCTTCTTTCTCTGTGGGTTTAAAACCTAAGATTGCATGTTTTTAATCAATACATTTTGTGTCCCTGTCCTTTTTTTTTTGTTCCTCTGTCTCAAACCTTAGGAATGACAAATATTAAAATGGACATGGTGATAAAGCAGCTATTTTGTATTAAATACATTAAGGTTTCTACAATAAAATCTTTGTCAATATATGCATGCTATACCTTGTTAGAAAGCTTATGCTGTGTTTCTACTACATGGTGCTCAGTTTGACTCGACCATCAGGGTCTATTCCTGGAGACCGTTTCCATTACAGGATACTACCGACTTTGGAGTACCTGGTCGTCATAGAAACATTGTGTATAACTTCAGAGAGTTGGTGATAAACTCGCTTGTTGCATGTTGTCCTGTCAAGCTCACGCTGAATCTTTCCATCGACCACTGTTAGAAAGTTTATTTGATTTGTAAGACTAGTCGTGTCTTAGTCTGTCGGTGTCTGCCCCTTCTATAGCATTTACTAACTATCTGTATCAGTTTAACAGTAAATATCTGTACTGATGGCTCCGGTAGCTTCCGGACCAAAGCCATCTGTCTCATGGCAATGGTGTAGCCCAGCAACACAAATGTAAACAAACAAAGCTAATCCCTCACGTGTCTACTAGCCACCGTGTCAGATGGCTACGAACCCCGAATCTCATACTGATAAGAACCCAGGACCTTCTGTTAGCCTACTCTTGGATCTTACTCTGACTGTGCTGGATGGTTTCACTCTTGCTAACGGTCTTTCAAATAAACTTCTCCATAACCAACTCTCTAATCGGAGTTTCGTCTTCAGCTACCTCTATCTGATCTTGAACCGGTGCTCTAGAGTGTCTGACAATCACAACCACCAAGGACAGAAATGTCTGGACCTCCCAACCGACCACAGTGGCATTTTGCAGGTTGTCATCATGAATTAAACTAAATTTACTGTAAACTTCCGAATCAGTTTTTTTTCCCCCAAATGGCGGGCCGCGCATCAATGATGCAATGACGCAGAGGCAACTCTGACCACTTAGCAGTCTGCAGCGCTTACACATGACATTTTAGTAACTCTGTTTAGTATCCCTGTACCTCGGCCGCCTAGATACTAAACAAGTACAAGGTACCAGATTACGGGTTTGCCAGTATCTCATAGTGGAAACGCAACAGATTATTGGCAATTGAGTCGCTAAATTTACTTTTACAGCATTTCCGAGCACCAAAATATTATTAGTGAAATAATCACCTACATAATCAGTTAATGGGACTAGGGTATGTAGTTCAAGGTGTATTTTAGCCACATAGTAAAGTAAAACTTTCTGAAACTAGGTTATTACTTTTCAAATCAGGTGACGATTAATTTGAATAAAATTTACACAAATTAAGTGGGAAAGAAAAAAACCACAGTAACTGCAGGCCACAGTATGTTAGGAACACAATTAGGATTAGAGATCGACCAATAGTAAATTTTGGACAGCCAATATTATACCAACAGTTTGGAAAAGAGGAAAGCCAACAGACAATATCATCCTTGCCCTCCTACAGTTATGGATGTTTTTTTGTTTTTTTTTTTAAATGCTGAAAGGAACATCTCAAAGTAACATGTACCTAAATAAAGTGAACCACTGATCATCAAACTCTAAGTAGGTAATCAATATCTGGGTAAAAGAGCATCTAACAAATCTTTTTTTTTTAATCTAAGTGGGAGTGATTTTAACTACCGAGCTATTATTTAGTCAGTATTTCCAGTTTGGAGGCATAGCAGTAGCACCGCATCAATCTCTGTTAAAACTGATTTCTTTATAAGACATGTTGATTATTGGATCAAACCAATTAATCATGCACTATTCTACTACTGTAATTTTTTATTATGCTGGCTTGACGTGAATGATGGATTATCATAAGCCTGTTAAATGTGCTTCCAGCAGTTGATTGGTGACAAATAACATCTAAGCTGCAGATTGACGTGTATATATATTTCACTTACATGAGCGACATAGATTGGGACCTAACAGGGCTTTCAAGTACAGGGTGGTCCAGGACTTCATTCCACACACCTGTTACTGCGGCTTTAGCCTTGTGCTGCCACTGATTATGCGCACAACGCCTCTATAAGCATCACCTTTAACATTAACACGGCTGACATTTATAAGCTTTGGTAGACTGCGGTGTTCCCTGTACAGTATTCGCCTGTAAACTAGGAATGCCAGTAAAAAGTCCATTAAGGACAGTGAGGTTTACATGCCTGCAGAGTGAGGTAACTCGGGGTGAGTTGCTCATCAGAACATCAAATAGTTGTCATACCTTTGCTTTGGCAGAACAGTTGGCACACTGCAAAGCTATAGCCTCCTTTCATTTATCAACGGCGTAAAAATAAGGCTATGTCTATATAACTGCGCCTGGGACATGTTAAAACATGCTCGGGCTCAGAAGGCGAGGCCTGATCACAAGCCCAAGGACAACAGGTGCACACGGCAAACTTTGTACACTTGTGTTGTCAAGCATAAACACCTAAAATTCTACAGCAGGAAATTATCACCTTTAAACAAGTGTATTTTTACCAACGCGTCTCTGTAAAATATATGGCTTTTTACACTCCCCTCTAAACTGACACGTTTCTTTTTTCTTGCTTTGACACTATTTTATTTTTTTGTTTTGTTTTTTGATATCATTTAATTTTAGAAATGCGTTTTTCTGCATAAAACAACCCTAAGTTCAGTTTTACGGCAAGTATCTTATGCATTACAAGAAAAGCCTTTAAGGTTTATGGAAGTTAATTGAGATTAAATGAAAGAATCCATGACATGAAATACAATAAGGTCTCATGCAGTGCCAAGTAATTTTATCTTGTGCACAGGCGCTTAAGGCAAACTTTGCACACATTTGTTGTGAAGCCCAAACACCTGAAATTCTAAAGCAGGAAATTATCACCTTTAAATACGTGCAACCTTACAAACACCCCTGCATACATGTGGAGGCTGATGATGAAACCTACATAGTCTTTTTACACTGCTGTCGAACCTGATACATTTATTCTAGTTTATCATAAATGGTTAACATAGTTTAAACACTTCCATTAGTTTTATATTCCTTTAGTGTGGGTTTTGATTTCAGTTTCATCTCAGTTTTAGAAACGCTTTAGTTTACTTAGGTTAACTTTAAGAGCCAATATGTATTACAAGGAAAACCTTGGTTTATAGAAGCTAACTGAAATTAGACGCAAGAATGCATGACATGAAATACAATAAGGCCTAGCATTGTGTAAAGTCATTTTATTTTCATGCGCAGATAAACTTTGCATAAATTTATTGTGAAGCATCGACACGGAAATTATCACCTTTAAACTAATGTTAGTTCAAGTGCCTCTGTAAAACCTCCAAGGACTTTTTATACTCCGGTAAAACCTGATATAGTAATTTTTTTTTTCTCCAAGATGGTTAGTATAATTTTGCCATCTCCATTAGTTTTTTTTATTATTTAAAGGAGTGAAAGTATTTTGGGTTTTTTTAATGATTTATGCCTTTTCAAACCTTTCCCTGTTGTCCATATAAACTGTAAATGCTATGCTTGGGTCTGAATTCTTAATTTATTCAACTCCACAGGTCCATCTTCAACATATTTTATGAGTAATAACACAAAAAAAAGGTAGTTTTGAGCGCTGGCCCTTTAAATGTCAATGAGCCACTTCACACGCCACCCCCTCTGGGTTGTTGACTGTGCTGCTCTGTCCCATTCAGCGTTCATTAATACAACCAACAACTGAACATTTTAGATAATGGGCTCAAGTTCTGACATATTTTCAGTATGGGCTACAATCGCTGCTGCTGACAAACAATTATGGTGCATTCGGACAAATGTTCGTCAGAAAACTTGACCTTATTTGTGCAAATGTTTTAAAGATCTAACATTAAGAATGAATTAAAACAGGTTATAGAAATCCACCTGAGGTATCTCTGCAGCACCTGGAGGGTTCCCATTCAAACTTTTTCAACTATTAGGGTCCAAAAATACTCAAATAAAAGTAAAAAAGACTAATAAAAGTGGGTTTAGATAAATATGACCCCTTTAAGACCCTGTATATAAATAAAATTTGATTGATTTACTGAATAGTTTATTATTAAACATAGGTCTAATGGGGAAGTGCCACTTTGTCAACTACCAAAGCCTAATAAAAGTGGGATTAACAAAATATGACCCCTTTAATTTAGTCTTTCAGTTTGGTTTTTGATATCAATATCATCTTAGCTGATTTCAGAAAAGCTTTCATTTTTAATTTTCTTTTCGCCTAAAACAAATTTACTGCTTTTAGTGCTTGTATTTCGGGTATTATGAGGAAAACCTTGGTTTGTGGAAGCCAATTCAGAATGAATAAAGGTTTTATACTGTACAAACCCATTTACATTTATACCAAGAGAAAAATAAGCAACTTTTACCTTTAATTCAATTTCTTTTTAGTATGTGTTGTTTTGTTCATTGTAGTTTTATTTCATTTTTTTTACATTTTTGGTTAACAAAATTACTTTACACCACGAGCTTAATCTTACTTTTCATCAACTTAAATAACTGTGATAGAAGATCTGCCCACTTCCACCATCGATGTTGGATTACATGATGCAGCTGTGCGTGTAAAAAGGCATCAGCGCTCAGCCAGCAAAGAATAAAAAAGGAAGTACTTAAGCAACGGCAAAGTAAGCATCAAAACTAAGAATAGCGTGACTGGCAACTAATCAGAGCGAGCAGCAAATATTTATTAGGAAACAGAGGCTTACGAGATGCCCTTTCTGAGGTGAAGATATGTGAGAGAGAGAGAGAGACAGAGGGACGATCGGTGCCAAGTCATGAGCAAGATTGATGCCATATGGGCGACTTTTATTTTGACACCGAGATGCGCTTGACATAGTTCTTCATTAGGGCAGTGGGTGAAGCTAAAATAAAGTAACAAGAGAGTCGGATGACCCAGAGAAGTAAATGTGAGACAGAAATAGCGCTCTTTAGATATGAGAATGATATCTATTTATGTACTCGTTTCTATACATGTCATTTGCTATGCAGATTTCAGCAGAAGTACTGGCCACGTGCCCTAACTTCTACGGGAGGGGGGTGCAAGACAGGCTTTCCACAGAAGGACCTATAAATAACAACGGTGCGGTAGTAAAAAGTAGGGAATGTAAGCCAGTGCCAGCATGTATAAGTAAAATTTCACTTTCCTAAACGGTACTGGATGCTAGAAATAAACCTGAAAAAAAAAAAAAAAGTTGCTAATGAAAGCCGCTTCTAGTCCCGTTTATGCAATTTGCAATAGAGATTTACATTTTTATGATTAAACTAAAGCAAATGCAGTGGATTAAGTCGGTATGTACAGTTCCTCAGAGGCTGGCGATGGTGTGTCAGCTGTATATTTCTCTAAAACAGTTTCATTTCCTGTCGCTCAGATATGGTTTTGTGTGCTTCCCTTTTCATTTTTGTCAAAAGGCACCAGAGTATTTTATTCACGTCTTGTGAAGGAACTCGCTCTGTACCAGCTCTTCTTGCGGTTCGCGAG
Source organism: Fowleria isostigma (assembly GCA_029814645.1). Taxonomy (NCBI): domain Eukaryota; kingdom Metazoa; phylum Chordata; class Actinopteri; order Kurtiformes; family Apogonidae; genus Fowleria; species Fowleria isostigma. The sequence goes on along the minus strand of JAPTGZ010000010.1, from coordinate 5,311,776 downwards.
GCACACAAAGCAAAGAAGCGGGCCCGCGTACACTGCGGCGCTCGCTTATCAATACAAATTTCCAACGATAAATCTAGTGTGTGAATTCATCTGACAGAAACGAGGACCGAGCGGAGAGAGAGAGAGAGGGACAATGCCGCACTGCAAACTAGGCCTTCCACAGGTTGTTATGCAAGCCTGTGTATAAAGTTACATGCACACACTTGTCAGTCTCTGATGCATTTACAAGACGAAAGAAATAAAAGTCGAGATGTTAAAAGTAGGGCTGCATAATATATCGCAAAAATATCAATATCGCGATAAAGGAATGTGCAATATTTATATTGCAAAGACGTGCAATCATTTTTTTTTTCCCATTAATTTTCTGTTTTACACACCGTGGTGTACTCTAACATGATAGTTTTTATGGCAAATAAACTGCAGTAATGTTACTGCTGTTAGTGGAATGCAAGTTTATATGTTATTAATGTTGAAAAGATGGGAATATTTTCAGAGCACGACTATGGCCAAGGTCTGAACACTTATAGATTTTATTTTTCTATGTAGTATTTACAGAATATTGTTTTGCTAAAGCTCTTACATGGTGGTACTCTGGCACTTTAGTTATTATGAAATTAGGGATGTAATGATTACTGGTATAATGATAAACCGTGGTAAAATTCCCAATGGTTAGTATTATAGTTTGAATGCTAATTATTATAAAAACCATGATCGATTACTGCACTTTGAAAACTTATGGTAATACTTAAATACTTGTACTACGGATGTGTTTCCATGTGGTTGTATTGTTCTTACATCCACATTACTTTGTTTAATGTTTGTGTATACACATTTGATTTACACCAAAGTAAATATGCTGATATTTTTATAATTTAATCACCGGTGAACAATGTTTCTGCCAACAAAGTACACTGTGCTATTAGTTTTTTTTCTAAATAAAACTTTTTTTGGATATTTTGAGCACATTTCAACAATACCACGATTACAATGATAACCATAACGATTTGGTCACAATAACCTTTATATGAAATTTTCATATTATTACATCTCTATACGAAATACATCCATGATTTACCCATTATTATATGTAAATAAAATGACCAAATATTTAACTGTTTGTGTTGAGGGTCTGTGGTAACAGCATCGCCAGGTTCTACCACAGAATTGTCATTGATTGTACTAGTACAGTATTTGGTCTTAAATTCTAAATACTTGTGTCAGCATACGAGGAACACTTTTACACTTTTATTAGTAGATGAAACTGGTATTTCTTTAGGTGTAAGAGAAATATCCCAATGCCGTACCCTAGTTTTGCCAATATTGTGCAGCCCTGGTTGAAAGTATTTTTCATCTACAAAGGGCCACATTATCATTTTATGTATATTTCTGACTATAACTACTGATACTATCCTGAAAACTTGCAATGTTTACGCATCATTAGAATAAACCAAAGCTGCGAGCAACTTGAGCAACGGGACAGGTTGAAAACAAACACATTATTTCCATGGAAGTGAAAATAAATGTTACTTTGCCTGTTTATACTTGCCAATGGGACTGCAAAAGCTGCTTCCTGATTCAGCTTTAATCATCTCATTGGCCTAAAATTGAACAAAGGACGTCTTTGTTTACACTTTACACACTTAACATTTTGGATTAGATGACTGGGTTAAACTGGATATTTGTTTACAGTCATTAATGGCCTGACTTCTTGTGATGCTCGCCCTGTTGAGGAGAAAATTACAGAGGTCCTGTTGAGACGACGATTGGCCAATCCTTAGCTTGCTGCCAGCCTTTGTTTCCAAACTCAATCCATGCACGCGGGGGGGGGGGCACCAAGCACGCCCCAACTAAACA
>JAPTGZ010000010.1:5173035-5183636 GCA_029814645.1 Fowleria isostigma | reverse complement strand
CAAATACAGCGACTATAAACATCTTTTCTCTTCGCATGTTATTAAATGCCATTTGATGGAAGGCAGTGTACTTCAAGATCTCCGGTTCACATGACCCTAACCCTCAGTGTGCCGGATTTGACACATTGATTCAGGTTGAACGGGGGTTAATAACGGCGTGTTGGGCATGAAGGCTTATAATTCATACAGATAATGCGCCAATTAAAAGTGGCGTGTATGTGCAAGTCATGATATCACATTGTTTAAAATAGTATCACCGTTGGCCAGACACCTAAAAATAAAAAAAATAAAAATTCCTGTTTCCAGTTCTGCTGAATAGCGTCATTGTTTTTGCACTATTGCTGTTTGTACTCTGGTTAAATTATGATAAAAAATATAAACTATGACATTTATTGTTCTTTTATTTGTTTGTTTTTGTTTTATGGGCGGCTGTGGCACAGTTGGTAGAGCGGGTCGTCCAATGATCGAAGGGTTTGTGGCTTGAATCCTGTCTCCTAACTGTCCACATGTTGAAGTACTTGGGCAAGACACTGAACTGTAAATTGCTCCCAGTGAGGCCATGGCAGCAGCTGCCCACTGGTGTATGAGAGTCTGCATGAAAAGCGCTTTGGGCACCATTAATGTGTGGAAAAGCGTTTTACAAGTACCGACCATTTACCATTTTCACCCCTATAACCACACTAATATATCATAGGTTATTAAGAGCAATATATTGATAATCACAGTATTGCAATATCGAGATATTATCGTTATCGTGAGCTATTTAACGCATAGTATCGTGAGGTACCCTGAGATTCCCAGCCCTAGTACTGAAGTGGGTTACTCAGCTGATACTGAAATCATTCCTTGATTTAATCAGAATTTTGAGAGCATATTCTAAACAAAAAACAAAACAAAACAAACAGTTCAGATTGACACAACTGCTTGTAGTAAGAGCAAACATGAGGTAAAACAAAAAAATGGAAGATGTGATACTTTGAGATGCATTGATAACTGTGTGTAAATTGTAATCAATGAATGTGAAAGTGACTGAATAATAGATCAACAATGTAAGTTGCCTTGGGTGCCTTGAAAAGCGCCATAAGAATCAAATCCATCATCATTATTATCCTTATTATTATTATTAATCAAATTGTGGAGACAGATTCATAACCACGGCCAATGCATAGTATTTCACTGTTCTGAAGTTGCCATAACAATTCCATTTTTAAAAGTCGTGTAATGCAGCAGACCTATCAAGGTGGGTTAAGTGGACCTACAGGGATCATAACTGCCTGTGGAAAACACAGCAAACAGGCGGCCCCCTCCCCTTCCCCCAAAGCTCTTATTAACAGAGCAGCAGAATTTAAATGACAATACACGGATATCACATCTATGTCACTGCACGTTTCCACAGCCGAGTATGCGTAAATAAAACAGGGTATTAATTAAAGGTGTTTCAGTCATTACACAACACAAGAGACTGGCACACACTGAAGACTAAAACAGGTCTTTTACTTCTAAGGTGTCACTGAACGATTGGACCGTCGGTGCTGCTCTTAAGGAAGATTTGTGGAAGTGGTGACACATATTTGTCATGGCACAGCAGACAGAGATAAAGCTTTATTCCTCTTTCTGGAGAGTGGGCGTGAATACAAATAGGTCACTAGCCCAGCCCCCCTTCCCCAGTAACGGAGCAGGCAGCAACAGCAGCAGAGACGGCGTGACGTGGTGGGAGAGCGTAGTGCCACAAAGCCCGGAGCTGCCTTTCAGAACCAACGCTTCAACTCACAGAGCTACGTCCTGTTCCATCTTCCTCCACCCCTGCTGCTTTCACACTCCCCGGCGCTCTTGCAGAAAACACATTGTCAGTGCAGAGCGTGAGGGGCAGCTGCGCGGAGAAAAAAAAAACAAAAAAAAAAAAGGGAGGGGAGAGAATGGAGACCAAACGCAACAGAGAAGCGCACGGGAGAAGGAGAGTCAACGTGAATCAGAATCAGAGAAGAGGGGGGGGCGAGGATAAGCGAGGACCGCCGCGAAAATAGATGAGGAGCTGAAGAAACGAAGACATGCGAGGCTGCGTATCATCTGCAGAAGGACCCCCTGTACTGACGGCCGCTGTGATATACGCGAGAATGACAAGCGAGGACTGTGGAAGGACCCGTAGCTGCAGTTAACCGCCAGCTACTGAGTCCCGTCACCCTTTGGCCAGAGGCAGCGGCAGCGGCAGCAGCAGCAGCACTGTTAGCATTTAAGCCTCTGGGGACAATGCGCCAAGGCAGATGGAGAGCTGCAACAGTGGACACATGCTCTGCACAAACCTAAATACCCATGCATGTGTCTGTGAGAGGATGCAGTTTCTTAACTGATTGAGAAACAGCCACGTGTCAAAAAAACATTCACCCTCAAAAAAAAAAAAAAAAAAAAAAAAAAATTCTGTTACCAGTTAGAGAGGAAACAGCTGAGGACCTGAGCCATGAAGCATGAACTGTACGAAAGAGCACAGGACGAGCAGAGACCGAGAAGGAGAGTCAAACCGAGCAGGGGGAATATAAATGATCATACTGAGCAATGATGGAAACCAGAAAGAGACACGTACTGGGATGAATTCAGGTGAGTCTGGGATGTAAACACCGGAATCCAAACTCAAAATTGCAGCGGTAAAGAATTTAGAAATAATTAACGCCATCCGTCTCCTGTAATTAAATCTCAGATGTCATCTACATGTGTTTTTAATGCTGCACAGGATATGGAGGGTGTGCCTTTTTCAGCTCCTCTTTCTGTTTCACTCAGCGTATGCAGGAGAGCTAACATACGTCTCCTCAGTGCTTCTGTGAGCTCTCACAAACCGCCCTTTGTCTAGTTGGGGTCCTTTAAGAGGGTAGTGTGTCATTTAGTAAAAACGTGAAAGAACACACTCCACTTCTAGGTCTAGTCTGGATACTGTACAACAGCAAAAACAAAAAAAACCTAAAAACAGGTCACCAGTAACAAGTGTAAACAACAAAGTCATGTGTACGATATGAACATAAAGAAAGTTAAAAAAAAAAGTGTCAAAAAATGTGTTGTTTTAATACCTGCTGAGTATCAGGCATGTAGACATATGCTCTTATCTGCCGTGTTTTACTCACATCAGAAGCAAAATAAACTCTTGACTAGGGATGTAACGATTCCCGGTGGTAAAATTCCTGAAGGTTAGTATTACCATTTCAATTCTAATAACCATGAAACCCTGATCGATTAATGCATTTTAAGTACTCACAGTAATACTTACACTATGATTTGTTTCTATGTGCTTGTATTGTTCTTACATCCACATTACTTTGTTTAATGTTACTGTATACACATTTGATTTACACCAATGAAAAGATAAGTAAAGTAAAAATAAAACGCACAATGTATGTAATATTTTATTTGTTTTTCTAAATAAAACTTGCTTTTATTTAGGAAAAATTTAGAAGAGGTATTTCAGTGTGTATAGAAGTACTTTTTGGACATTTTGAGCACATTTCAGCAAGACTGCAATTATAATGACAACCATGATCATTTTGGTCACAATAACCACAATCATTACATCCCTACTCTTGACTTAAGACTAAATAATATTTTTTTGTCATTAGGAATCTGTAGAATTGCAAGCACAAGTGAAAAACCAAACCATCGACTCCAGATGATGCACCTATAGCGCATATCCACCACAGTGAATGACTCCACCATCATGGCCACATACCACAAGAAACTTGTTACAAAAAAAAAAAAAAAAAAAAAAAAATCAATCTCTTAACCCTTTTCAAGTCCTACAAAGAATTTGGATTCATGTTTCCCCTCAGAGTGTTGTGATGTTACTCAAAGAGGAGCGGATGTGATTTTACTGTTGATATCATCATGAATGGCTCTCAGACATGGTGGAAACTTGATATAAAATGGTTATCACTAAGATCTGGATTCTTACCCAAAATCTAAACCTTCATTGAGGATAATGGAAACTGAGACTTGACATGTGCAAAATTTTCAAGTTGAAACGCATTAAATTACAGGCAGAGATAAACGCTATTATCTTCTGAGGCAAGGGTAAGAAAATATCTCTCAAGGATAAGTCCACAAAAACAGACGAGAAAAACTAACTTTTTTTCTGTGGCATGAAGCTAAGTGAGGAAACCCTATAAATTTGTCCAAGACATGTCTTATATTTTCTTCTGTCCTTTGTCTTCCAGGTAGTCACTGGAGGTTCAGCCACATCTGCCTTGTGAGGATTTGATTCCCAGCGATTTGCATTGTCACACCAGTAACTTGGGTCAAAGCCGACTACGTAAATCTGTCTGCCTTCAGGTAAATAGGCTGACGACCGTCCAAGTGCATCAGCACAGCCCTTCTGCCTCCGGAGCCATGCAGTGGAGACGACGCCACTGCTGTACACATACAGCTCAACTCCTCTACCTGCTCTCCCTGTTGGGTTTACTGGTCTTCTTGGTCAACCAAGTGTGGCTGCCGAGGCTCACGGGTCTGCCGTGGTGGAGGGGCCATCCTGTGGTGTATGGAGGCGGACTACATACCACTAAAGCCAAATGGAACGCAAGCTCTCACCGTACAACATGGCGGCTCGTTATTGTTCCTCAGGCAACTTCTAAGGCTGATGCCAACATCAGCTCTCATGAGAAGGAGGGTGTTATCTCTCCTCAGGGAGAGCCAGGACTTGACAATACTCTGACAGCTAACACTAGCCAAACAGACGAGGTGACCCTCAGTGCTGAGATAACACAAGGGCCTTTTCCTTTTATCATCAATGAACAAGACAAATGTGCTGAGGGCAAGCCTGCACCATTTCTGGTGTTGTTGATAGCTACTGAGGCGCGGCAGGTAGAGGCGAGGAATGCCATCCGCCAAACCTGGGGGAACGAGAGTGTTGCTCCTGATCCGGGATTTATCAGACTGTTTCTACTGGGAAAAACTGAAGGTGAGCTGGGAATTTTACAGCAAAGAACGCTGGAAGCAGAGAGTCGTAGACACCATGATATAATTCAACAGGACTTTCTTGATTCCTACAAGAACCTGACCGTGAAGACACTGATGGGGATAAACTGGGTGGCAATGCACTGCCCACAGGCGAGCTATGTCATGAAGACTGACAGTGATATGTTTGTCAACACAGAGTACCTCATACAGAAGCTGCTCAAGCCGGAGCTGAAGCCCAAGAAGAACTACTTTACAGGCAATAACATGAGAGGCTTTGCACCTAACCGGAATAAAAACAGCAAATGGTACATGCCCCCTGAACTGTACCCAGGAGACAAGTATCCCACCTTCTGCTCTGGGACTGGCTATGTGTTCTCAGGGGATTTGGCCGGGAGAATCTATCGAGCATCCCTCAGCATCCGGCTTTTGCATCTGGAGGACGTGTTTGTGGGAATATGCCTGGCCAAGCTAGGAATTGAGCCGACGCCACCGCCCAATGAGTTCCTTTTCAACCACTGGCGCGTGTCTTACTCTAGTTGTAAGTACAGCCATCTGATTACTTCACATGGATTTCATCCCAATGAACTACTGAAATACTGGCATCATCTACAGACCAACAAGCACAACGCCTGCATCAACTCGTACAAGGAGAGAGCCGGGAGGCCACACTCAAACAGAATGCACGTAGAAAAAACACCTTAAGGACTGAAAACTTCAACTGGTGATCATCATAAAGGTTAGATGGATCTCTGCGCAAATATCAAAGAACCTGCTGTGTAAGAACTGAGATTTGTCTGTCCAATTTATGAAAACAGATGAAAATGTTTGAGTCAGATCACTGGGAGGTTTACAAACAGAGCTTCATGTTTTACAAAAGAAAACGCAGGTGTGTTCTGTTAAGATAATGATATAATACCAATTGTTTTAAGTTTTCAATAAGCACACAGGGTGTCGAAATTACAGCAGGCAGGGTATGGCACCATTAAAGTTCTTCACATTGGCATTAAAAACTGCAAACAGATTATTGACTGAGACTGGAGCAGACAACAGATGGAAGGGTCTGCTTTTAGAACCTTGTGGTTGCAGTGAACATATAACGTACGCCAGGCCGGGTGCAGACGCAGCATATACGTGATGCACAACACTGCAAAAGTTACAGGCAACCTTAAGTGTTGCGTTTTGAGGGTTGCAATGTGTGTCTTTATTTCCAACTAGAAAATATGTTCAATGTTGATTTGAGCATACATACAACATCAAAAAAAGAAGCAAACCAGCTTCTGCAGGTACAGCCAGGTTTGACCAACATTTAAATTAATTAAATATTCAACTGTTTTGGGTCGACCGTCTGGATGTTATTTTAAAGAATATTTTTTTCAGAAATGTATTTTTGTTTTCAACACCATTTAAATATTTACTGTATATTTCACTTGTATTTATTAAAAGTCATTGATTCTTGACATAGTATTGTCAATGGGTTTGCAAAGGGGAGGCCCAGCCACAAGCTAATGCTGTTTGGGGGGCCTTGGCATGGAAAAATTTGACCATAAAATCCTCTGAAATATTCTGAAGGTGTACAGTATAACCCAAGATTATTTAACACCCAGACAGTCAACCCAAGACAGTTGAAGATCAACTCAAAGCAAACACTGGTTTAACCTGAAAAAGCTGGTTTGTTTGGATTTCTTATGTGTGCCTTTCAGTACGGTGCACTTACTTCCTTTTTATTTGTTCTTAGAAATGAAGACACATGCCTTATACAACCCTGCAAAAACAAAACTGAAGGCTGCCTAAGACTTTTGCACAGTACTGTAAATGTTACAGTACATCTACAAATAGGCTAACCTATATTTTTAGGCTACATGAACAAAGCTGTTTTACCGAAAACGGGTCAGAGTGCCTATATTTTTTCAATTAAATTACTATAGCGTACAGGAAATCCGTAGCACACTGGCTGTTTCATTTTGAGTTCAGCGTAGTTATCATTTCCTGTCGCATGCTTTCCTGAGAATAAGTCAGATGCACCCTTGAATAATCAGAAATCTTGAGTTTCGGCCTGATTTTGTGACGTCACTGAAATTATTGCAATTTGTCCTTGAATGCAAGTGAATGTGAATTTTCAATCTGTTCTCAAAAAATTGCATTTTAAAAATAATCGTGACAGATGCACCAACCAGACAACCTTAATAGAGACGTGTGGACACACCTAAAAAAAGCAAACATGATCATTTGTTTTACTCCCTCTTTCCCATCACTGTCAACATCGTACCTTTATCCCTTACAGAGCGCTATATTCTACACCCGTTAACTTCCTACATTTCACAAGTACTGACAAACCTTTCCCAAAGCTTTTCTGGGCTTATGAGCTGAAGCCGTGACACAATCACACAACAACATCCCGTTTCATCTGTGACTCAGCCCGATGCTGTACATGCACTGGTGGTACAAGCAGTTTGGATACAGTTCAGCATTGGAATCTTTGGAATTTAATCAGAACATCTTTAACAAGGTGTACAGTGTGGCCAAATGATCATATTTTTTGGACTTTATACTTATACTATATCTAAACTATGACAAAAGTTGCCAAATTACATTTGATGATGTTATATAGAGGCCTTGTTACTGAAGTTCCTACTGTCACATGACAACTCCAGTGCCAACAGTTATAAATGATATGTGTGTATTTGAAAATAAAAAGTCGTGCCATGTTGAAGAATTTGACTGGAAATATTATGGTGAATGGATAGCTTTTGTATTTACCAGGTGGCAGGCAGCTAAAATGAGAGGAAACTATGGTAGAAGATGATTCTACCAACATGATCTCTTAAAAAAAGCAGCAACAAAATGATTTCCTCTCTGCGGCGGTACAACTTCTGTGTTTATGATGAGAAACTGAAAATGTGGATTATTTCCTCATGCTTTTAATGAAATGAATAAATGTTATTAATACCAACTGAAATTCATCAGACAACAATGTGTCTACTGTTTATATCACCATGTAGACAAGCTAAAGTTTACATTCATGTATGTCAAGACTCATAACCTATGTAAACAAGACTTGAATGAATTTAATAAAAGGGTTTTCTGTGTAGTTTTGGGTGAAATGGAACTTGTTGCTATATCCACATGACTGATGTCAGTGAATACTACGAACATGAAACAAAACGTCTTCACTAACAGACTATTTTCCACTGTCCAGCGCTGAATTAAAGTGTTTTTCCACAAGATTACAACGATAATGTGAAAACTTACTTCATGAACTCATTATTTCTGTGAAACTTTGCCACAGCTGACACCAGAATTCACAAGTAAATGACTGAAAAATGCTTTTGAAAAAACCTTGAATTTAGATAAGCATCAGCGAATATGAAACACACATACAGGAGTCATCTAGGTCACACAAAGGCTTCTGAAAGTATCTGTGGAGGTGTGAAACTCAGAGCTCCTCTCAGGTTAGTCATCAGGGAGAAAAAAACAAACAAACCAACCAGAGCTCTGTTCTTACCGTCACTGACTTCAGGGTCATGCCGTGGTATGTGCCCATGGTATCAATCTTGAAACCCTCCGTTTCTAAAACCAGAAAAAAATAAGCCACATATTACTAGAAGAACAAACGGGTCTATTTTTAACCTGTGAAATGGACTGTATTTAGGTGCGTGACTCATGATCTCTGAAGGTGACATCAAAACCCACTGTACCCTGTTTGAGTTTGTTTGAAAGCAAACTCATCTTCATCTGCTCAGTACATTCAGTCAAGGCTGAAATTGGCCACAGGAGTAGGACTCAAACTCACCTTCTTTTCCCTTGAATCGCTCCTGATCGTATCTGTTGTAGGCAGCTGGGACCGGCTGCTTGTTCCTCAGGGACGGATCCTGCTGAAAAGAGCAACCAATAAATATGTTACTACTTATCTTTCAATACGCCTTTCACCTTTAAAAGAGCTACAACTACTTTTGTGGCCACTTCCAATTACTTTTTTGTCTAGATTAACTATTTCAAAGTGATTTATCACCAGTTGTCACATTATCCTCTGCAATTTTTCAGTCAAAATCAGGTTTTTTTCTTGTATTTAATTCACTGGTTCTGTAGCTGTTTTTAAAAGCTTGGAGGTAATTTAAAGGTTATATCAAAACAGACTTTTACAACAAACCAGATATAAAAACAACCGTCTGCAGCTACTGTCATTTGTCAAGCTAAATGGAGTCTATTAGTGAGTCGATGTTGCAGATGATGGTGCTTTTATGTTCACTACATTGCCTCTGAACATCCAAATACTGAGGAAAAAATAAACCACATTTTAGCTGAATTACTTCAACATACAGTGGCGGGAACGTTTTGTTTTTTTTTTCTTTCCCCCAACACCCGGTGCATTTGTGACTACAATCAGAATCTCTCTGAAGTCACTGAACTCTGCCCAGTATTGTCCAATCTCCCACATGTTTCCTTCTACACATGCTCTGTTCCATCGAGGTCAAAACTTGATGTTTCAGCAAAATATGAAACATCCAGAACATGGCATGCTGAAACTGTCGAGAATTTAGGGTTGTTATTTTTTTCCCCATTAACGACAGAGAAAAAAAATCATTTGCATTTGTATCTGTTGCAGCTACAACTTGTTACATGATAATTTTTGATTGTCAAATATTAAGGGTGTCTAAACTCTCATATATATAGTATTACAGGATAAGTGGTTGAAAACTTCTAACCTTAAAACCTTTTTAAAATCAGCAGATGCTCTCAGTTGCCAGTGGCTGTTTAGGTGATTAAAGGTTAATCTCAGTAGTCTAGTGATCAAATTTAATGTCCTATTTATTTTGCTTGTGGAAAGGTACATGAAATGGAAATTTGCCCAACCTATCAATTTGCATAATTCTAAAGAACAGATACTGGAATTATTTGAATTTTCCCATAATTTATTGAATTAGACCAAATTAAATGAATGAATAGGGGCTAATATTCATTACAGAAGCCAAAGTAGTTTGTTCAAGTATCCAGTGGGGAATGTGGTTCTTACCATTTGTGTAGTGTTCTGGGCTGGTCTCTGCTCTGGAGCCCGACCTTCTTCTCTGGCTTTCACTGACTGAAGGATGGCGAAGATGTTCTTGGAAAAGTTCTGCAAAGGAACAACACAGGTGAAGGTGAGTCAATTTCCACACCTCATTTGTTGGATCAAACACAAATATTGAAATGTCGCAGTTGAAGTAAACAGGTAGGTCAGTGACAGTACACAGGATGTCTTGAAGACTGATTACTACGCCACTGGATACTGTAGAGAATGAAAAAAAAAAGGCCTTTAATTATACTACCGTCTTGTGAATGCGTACAGCCCAGCACACAGAAGGAGAGATCTCAGACAGGCGGCAGTGATCTGTGTGTGTCGTGGCGAGGGCGAGATACAGGAGGAAAAAATGCTGATAACAGCCACAGGTGTGGTTCCGTGGGAGTCTCAACCGGCTGGAACATGTATAGTGATCAGTGCGCTGGTTTTAATGAGCACTAGATAAAACTATATGTCAATTAAAATTGTTTTATGGGCATAAGATAAGACAGTACAAGCCAATATGCTTATTCGTAAGTTTTCTATGTGCTCAGTTCCTGTGAAAACCACACTTTTTAAAGCATATTGTACTCCTATGTATACTGCCCACTTGTGGCGGCATTACAGAAAAAGC
>JAPTGZ010000010.1:5071580-5082183 GCA_029814645.1 Fowleria isostigma | reverse complement strand
ATCATTGGCATCCTTCTCTGTAACAAAACTGTATTGAATATGTATGGAACCAAAGACCCTGCACTGAAAACATACTGAACCGACATTTTCCTACTCCGTGGATATCTGCACATACTTGGGCTGCACTTAAGGCCGAGGGTTTTTAAGTGCACACACATTATGTTTACTATTTATTGTGACTGCCTCCACCGCCAGCAAGCACTAGCAAATTAGACTTTTAGTATTATTAGGGATTTAATCATTTCAATATCACATTGCACTTCCTCATGTGCACATGCTTCACCTAACTTTGGTCCTGACACTACTTCCCCATGTACTTTACATGTAATACAAGGCACAGGGAACTATTATTGGTCAGACTGACTTATAACTAATACAAAAAACTGCCAAAAAAATGTGACCCAGAGCATTGGAAATAGACTAAAACATATTTTTTCAAAAATGTGCAGCCTGGTCTCGAAAGATGTTTATCTGGATTGATATTCTGATGCATGGATTTCATTAAATTGCAAAAAACTGGCCAAATCTGTCCATCTGAAATGAATTGGACCATTTTCAAATGGCTACTACTCCAACATGATTGATTCTAAAATTATACTGTCAATACAAAAAATCTCTGGCTTGGCCCAGTGTCATCATGTTGTAATGATATCTTGTAGAGTTGTCACACACAAAAACCCCATTCATTTTCAATGGGAACAACAAAAAAGTTGACTTTTCTGACGGTTTCACCATATTCTCACCTAGCAGAGGTCACCAACCCTGGTCCTTGAGATCTACTATCCTGCATGTTTTAGATGTATCCCTCCTCCAGCACACCTGATGATCATTATCAGTCTTCTGCAGAGCTGGATGATAGGCCGATCATTTGAATCAGGTGTGTTGAAAGAGGGATATATCTAAAACATGAAGGGTCGTAGATCTTGAGGACCAGGGTTGGTGATCCCTGACCTAGAGACTTCATTTAAACTTTAAAGCACAGGCATTTTTGCCATCTCTCCAGGGATGTGTTTATTTATGTCATAAATAACCTGTACATACAAATACAACATGCAACAACATAAATTTAAGAAAAATAATTGTTGTTGTTTATAATCAGTCCATCTTTGGTACTATTTCTTGCTTTTACATCGCACCAAGCTACAAATCCACCAATCTGGCAAGAGGCAAACACACGGGTTACATTTTCTTCAAGAAATGTAGGGAAGTCTAGTTACTATATATCGTTGTTATTATTATCATTATCACTATCTTTATCATTATCATTAATGAATGAATAAGGCTTTACTGTCATTGCACATGTTAAAAGCAACAGAGCAACTGTTTCGACCTTTTTGATTTAATAATTTGTATTAATTATTTATACATCCTCATTTATACATATCATTGCTCTTATGATATTTTTCCGTTGTAATTCATATTCAGTGTTTTTTTTCAGGTAACAAGCCAATTAGTTTTCCCGCCGTCCCAGTCATTATAAATTGGCCACTCGTATGGCTCATCTCTCTGGTCTGGTCTGGTCTGTCCTGGTTTGCTCTCTCTGCTCGTCCACAGCTCCAGCATCGGGAGTCGCGCTTGTCCGGGTGCGCGCCTCCAACTGCGCCACGTCATGCAAGTGATCCCTGGCGGCAGCAGCATTTTGTTAGCTTCTTTTTTTGTTTGTCCAAGTGGATCCGGACATCCCGTTTTCATTTATTTCTTTCGTTAGGGCTTTGTTGTGTCTTCTTTTGGTTTAGGGTAGCAGTGCGCTGGCAGCTCCCATGGCCCTGTACAGGGTTGGCCTGTCCAATGCACCGTCCTTATGATTATTTAGCCGGTCCACTTTGGTCTTTTCTTTTGTTACTTTGGGCACGGGGGTAAAAGGTTGGTTTGGTTCTCCTAATTTAGAGAAAAAAAATCATTGATGAAACCATTTAAAAGTGAATAAATACTTATTGAATGACACCTTTTGTTTCCTGTGTCCTCTATTAAATATGTTTGAACCTTCAGGTCATAACAGCAACGAGATTTCGAAACGGTACACTCCAAGAACATACAAAAACACAGCAGTCACATGGGGTTACAGGACGTGTACCGACCAATTAAAGAGGAAGAAAAGGAAAAACACGAGGATCATTAAGATGAAAAAAAAGATATATGTATGTATAAAAAACATCTCATTAAGCATAAGCACAGAAAATGACAAACAGGACACATGACAGTTGGATGGGGGAAGGGTAGATTAAGGGCAGATTCACGAGAACAAAACCAGCCGAGGTCAATCCACTGCCATTTCGAGGCGCCACGATGCAACTCCCAGTTTGTCCACATGAGGGCGACATGATAGGTCCATTAATACAGTGGTGGATAAAAGTTTTCAGACACCCCATGCATTTGTAATGTATTGCATTAAGAATCACTCTTAAGTCATCGAAAGCTTGAAATTCTTAAAATTCTCATGCTCTTTTCTGCACATGCTCTGTTCCATCAAGATCAAAAGTGGACGTTTCAGCAAGAAAATGCCCTTTGAAACACAACCAGGGTATGACATGTTGAAACTCAGTTTAGTTTTGTTATCGTTTCTTGGTAACAGTTAACAAAAAAAAAAATACTTTGCATTCGTTTGTCTGTCTGAGCTACACCTTTTGAAATATAAACCAATTATACTACTGTAATTATTTGCTCTCTCAGCCCCCCTCTCCCTCTCTCACTTTCTCCGACCACCCTAATTAATTAATCAATTAATTATTTAGTTGCTCTTTATGTATGTTATCTTTCTCATTGTAATATGCTGTTGTCATTGTTGATTGTCATTATTTTTTGGTTTATTTGCTTGATTTGTCTCTTGTTAATTTGATGTTTTTTTCTTTCCACTATGTCTTGTTAACTGTATCACTAACAAAAAAAAAAAAAAAAAGAATCACCCTCCACATTAGAGAGTGGATAAAGTTATACACCTCTTAAGTACAAAGAACAGACAATAGACAGCAGTGGAGAGTGGGAGGTATTCAGTTGGTTTCATTCTGCAGCTTCATTCCACATCACTAAATATCACACAATGAACCTTTCAAACCAAAGCCCAAATTGTATAAAGCCCAAAAACATTTAGAGGATCATTCTGACTTATAGAGGTGTTGAATTATAACGAGTGGCCCCTCCCTTTGCAGTTACAGTGAACGTTAAAGTCCATTTCTGCAGTAACGTCCCCCTGTAAAACGCACATTGAACCGTTAATTTGGGTCAAGTAGCCTCAATATTGTGGGATCAAACCAGCCTATAAAATGAAAAAACAGGGGGATTTTAGTTTGGAAACAAAAGCCCAACATTTTGTTTGAAACCCATGTTCTTGATCTGTGAAAAACTCTACAGAAAAAAAAAAAACTTACAATAAATTATTTTGTTTCTGAATCCTCACTGACTGGTATTCATCTTGTATTACAAGCCTCTTATCTCCAGGCAAACTGCTTTCTTAGTCTTTTGTTTCTCTTCAGAGGTTGTACAATACATCTTTAACTTGTGGATAATTTCAGAGGCTTTTAACACAGAATGAGTCACACATTTAAATACCAATGGAAGGAAACCAGAAATCCGCCAGCAAATTCTTAGCGGGCAGCTAATCTTAAACTGTGATGAATTTTGGCAGGCCAGCTGAGCGTCTACCTTTGTTAACAAATCATTAGATTTTCTCCCCTTTCTGGGTATTTGTGGGAGAAACCAGCAGGAGCTGCAGTATGCATGCTGGCACCGTCTATATTGATGCATAATTAATATGAACTGTGAGGTATTCCATGCAGGTTTTTTTGTAGAATGACAGTAAGTTGGGCTGAGATGGACTTTATCCCTGTGAAGCTTGTAAAAACTCTGAAACATGTGTTAATGAGCTAAAATAACCCACTGTATATGCATGAATATTGTAATATATATATATATATATATATTCACATAGTATGACTATATATATTCTTCTTTTTGCATATTCAACAGTTTGGGTTGGGAGTGAACTCTACGGGATCACTGACAGTTTCAAATTAACACATATTTTTTTCTTTGTATAGCTGGTGCATACATATACAGTAACATGAATAATTCTGTGCTGGAGTGGTGGGAGCTGATAAGATCTATTAATTTTTCAGGGATTTTGAGAAAAAAAAAAAAAAAAAAAAAGGAGCTCCACACGATTGCAATTTTCCCCGCAAGTGCAATATGCAGCCGTTATGACTCCATTTGTCACATTTAGATGCAGTCATTCAAGCTAATTAATGTCACTGAAGGCTTCATTAAAACTGTTTTCATAAGAGAAGTGTTTATTTGAATTACTCCACATATTAAAATATGTACATTTTACAACAGCAAGGCGACACACACCATCATTACATAATCAGACATAAATTACAGTGTATTAGACGACAGCAAAATGGCAATCATTATTAACAAACATTCATATTAGTATTAAAACGGAATGTATGCATTTTTTTTTTTAGAACACAAGATGTGATGAGGATGAAATATGAGACACATACAGTAAATTCCTCATTAAAAAGTTTCGGTGGTTGCAGTCACCATGGCTGCGAGCTTTCACTACGAGTTATTCTAGTGGGTACTGAAGAGTTAGGAGGATAGGATTATAACTCCATTTTAATGAGATATGGACAAATGAGATTGTAGGCTGTATTAATGTTGTAAAAGGTGCTTTTTTTGTGGATTGCAGGACAAAGCAGCCGAATAGTAACATGTTTGAAGTCACGACTGTGCCTCATTACGGCTGAATGTGAGGATGCAGACTGTCAGGAGCACGTCGGATCAGACGCTGTTTGCATCCATGCTACTGTCATTCAAGTCTGGCAACAACTGAAGAAATGAAGACTGAAGAAAGAAAGTTATTCCACAGCTGCTGCACACAGAGGAGTGAACACTTTATTGTGCTTAAGTAGAAAAGGGGTCAGACTTACCTCGACCCACTTTTATTTGTCTTCGGTACATTTATTTGTTACGACGGCGTATTAGGGCCACATAAGAAAATAAAATCACTTGTCACTACGAGAATAAAGTCATAATATTTTGAGAGTAAAGTCATAATATAATGAGAATAAAGTTGGAAGTTTTAAAAAACTCATTATTTAATTAAATGTCGTACTTTTATGTGATTAAAGTTGTCATTTTTGAGAACAAAGTTATAATATAACAACAAAAACTAATTTAACAAAAATAATGTCATACTTTTATGAGATTAAAGTCATAATAATTTGACAACTAAGTCACAATATAATGAGAGTTAATTTGTTTTAAAAAACTTATTTAACAAAAATAATGTCTTACTTTTATATAACAGAGGATAACGTTCCAGCAATCCAAAAGTCTGACATTTATTTTCTAAAGTTTTGGAAAGGGTTTATTTTGTAGACCTAGATGACAATGTGACTGATTCATGACCTGGTTAGTCCAGTTCAACAGAAGTGAAGTTGTTGCGTTCACTGTGACCGGAAATTCTGTCAAATTTATTTTCAAAATATTATGACTTTAATGTCATAAAAGTACATTATTTCCATTAAATAATGAGCTTTTTAAAAGTACAACCTTATTCTTATTGTGCTATGACTTTATTCTCGTAGTGACAAGTGATTTTATTTTCTTGTGGCCCTAATCCACCGTCATAATTTGTTTATTTGGAATAGTTCATAAAGTTTGAATGTGAACCCTCCTGGTGTGGCAGAGCTATCTTTATATTCATTTTGTCCAGTCAAGTGGATTTCTACGACCCATTTTAATTCCATCTTAATCTGTTGCGTCTATGACTCGTTATGTCAAGATTAAGACTTCTGACGAACATTTGTCCGAGTACGACATAATAGTTTGTCGGCAGCAGTGGTTGTAGTCCATACTCAAAATATGTCCAAACTTCGAGCCAATTACCTAAAATATTCAGGTGTTGGTTGTATTAATGAATACAAGGCTGAACAAGACAGAAACCACCTGGAGGGGGTGGGGCGTGAAGTGGCTCATTTACATTTAAAGGGCTAATGCTCAAAACCACCATTCTGGTGTCATTACTCAGAAATAGGGTTAAAAATGGACCTGTGGAGTTGAATTAATGAAGAATTCAGATTCAAGTGTAGCATTTACAGTTTATGTAGACCACAGGAAAATATTTAAAAATTCCTAATTCTATTTAAAATTGCAAAATATCATTCCTTTAAGCACCTGTGCAAAAAACAAAACCTCAACTTCTGACATCTATTTGAGTTATGTCTGTGCTTTCTGTTAGTTTTAATGCTTTTTAGGAGATTATTTATTATCATTTTTGTTTTATTATTTTGCACACTTTCCCATTATCAAAACTGATTCCAACAAGAATACTTGATGTAGGACATTTTAACGGGACAAAGATTTCATGAAAGACACAACAGACAAGAAACAGAGACTGGATTATAAGGGAAAGGTGTTGTAACTTTTCCAGCTATGTTGCAGACATTGAAAACTGATTTGTGCATAGGATTCAAGTTAATATTCATTACTGTCAGTGCATTTTCTTTGAACTTTGAGACTTGACTATGGAAGACACATACATACTCATTTACTGAGTTTGTTTCTTATTGACATTTGCCATCTCCATTGCCAAGCTGTAACACCATACTGGTCTTCTGCAGGGTGGGTGAAAAGTAACTAGGCACTTGAAATTGATTATAATTATACTTATAATAATTCTCAGTGATAGCCCAGATGACGTCCTTCAGAAGGTTGTTCATTCCAACCCTGACCATTGATGCCCTCGGTGCATTTTCCCATGTAACACAGAACATGCATCATTTGTTTCAATACATTTGCAATATGAATATGGGTTTTATTATCACTTCTTAATGCCTGGTTTCTTTTCACCCACCCTGTACATCCATAAGACACTCACTGATTTAAATATAGTTTCAGGTCACATTCTTGTCACTCTTGAGTACCTCTGCATCACTACATATATAATGTAAGCTACAACAAACTTCAGCTCATGGCCATGTAAATGTTACATAAGAAACTCTAATACTCTGCATTATATAAATATAATGTAAAGGTCAGTTACATTATCACAGCCACAGCTCAGATATTTACATACCTGAAATTTAATCAGTTCTTGTCCACTTCTTTAACACATTTTTCTGTATTTCAAATTGAGTGACGGATTTCTGTACATGTGCCGCCTACAATGAGTATGGAAAGTATTCAGACTGTTAAATTGTTCATTCTTTGTTGTACTGCAGCCATTTGTTAAAATCATTTAAGTGTGAATGAATAATGGATCCATTGTATGTGCTTTGAGTCCTTAATAGAAAAGTGCTATAGAAATCAAATCCATTATAATACTAATACTAATACTAATACTAATACTAATACTAATAATAATTATTATTATTAAGTTCATTGTTTCCTCATTGATGTGCACACAGTACCCCATTTTGACAGAAAAAATAGAATTGTGGACATCTTTGCAGATTTATTGAAAAAGAAAAATTGAAATATCACATGGTCATTAGTATTCAGACCCTTTGCTATGACTCAGGCCCTCTCCATTTCTTCTGATCATCCCTGAAGTGGTTCTACACCTTCATTGGAGTCCAGCTGTGTTTGATTAAATTGACTGGACTTGATTAGGAAGGCCCACACCTGTTATAGAAGACCTTACAGCTCACAGTGCATGCCACAGCAAATGAGAATCATGAGGTCCAAGAGCTCAGAGACAGAACTGTGGACAAGCACAGATCTGACCAAGACCACAAAACAATTTCTGCTGCATTTAAGGTTATTTAGATCACAGTGACCTCCAGAATCCTTAAATGGAAGATGTTTGGGCAGACCAGAACCCTTCCTAGAACTGGGTGTCCAGCCAAACTGAGCAATTGAGGTAGAAGAGCCTTGGTGAGAGAGATAAAGAAGAACCCAAAAATCACTGACTGACTCCAGAGATGCAGTGGGAAGAGAGGAGACAGTTGTAGAAAGTCAACCATCACTGCAACCCCCCCATCCACCAATTGAGGCTTTATGGCAGAGTGGCCTGATGGAAGTCTCTCCTCAATGATAGACACATGAAAACCTACATAGAGTGGGCCAAAAAAACACATGAAGGACTCCCAAAAATTGATGAGACCAAGACTGAACTTTTTGGCCTTAATTCTAAGCAATGTGTGGAGAAAACCAGGCCCTGCTCATCACCTGTCCAATCCAATCCAATCCCAACAGTGAAGCATGGTGGGGGTGTTTTTCACCTACAGGGATAGGATGACAGGTTGTAATTGAAAGAAAGATGAATGTGGCCAAGTACAGAGATATCCTGGACAAAAACCTTTTCCACAGTGCTCCAGACCTCAGACTGGGCCAAAGGTTCACCTTCTAACAAGACGATGACCCAAAGCACACACCTAAAATGACCAAGGAGTGGCTTCAGAACAACTCTATGACTGTTCTTGAATGGTCAGAGCTCTGACTTAAACCCAGTTGAGCATCTCTGGAGACACCAACATTCACCATCCATCCTGACAGAACAATCTGCAAGAAGAAATGGCAAAGAATCCCCAAATCCAGGTGTGAAAAACCCTGTTGCATCCTTCCCAAGAGAACTCATGGCTGCTTCTCAAAGGGTGTTTCTGATACTGAGCAAAGGATCTGAACACGTGACTGTGTAGGTTCTCATTTGCCCAAGTCATCGTTCTTCAGTCCAGAACTAAAGAAGTCTCTTGGGTGAGAGATGAAATATTTTCAAAAGAGCTCAGTTGAACCAAGAAGAACGACCAAGGTCTAAAAACTTGTGGCCATGGGATATTTCAGTTTTATATAAATAAATCTGTCAAAATGGGGTGCTGAGTGTACATTAATAAGAAAAAAAAAACTTAAATGATTTTATCAAATAACTGCAATATAACAGAAGGAAAAACTGAAAGGGTCCGAATCCTTTCCGACAAAAGCGTCACATCCGTCTTATCTGTGATTGGTTTATTGCGCCTGTTTGCCCCGCCTTCATATTTAGATTCAAACCTCACAATTCCAGACTGTTTTCTCAGTATGTAATACACGTAGAAAACAGGATGACTGGCCAGGCTATCATGATTCCACCTTTATCACAGCACTGTTACTACCTCCATAGGGGTTACAGAGCTGCGATAAAGGTGGGACCAAATGATCCAACCATTTTGTTTACATAGACATCATTCCAGAATAAAGGCGAGGTTAATACTGTAACAGAAGTGCTGTGAAAAAGGCACTAATGACTAAGCTGTCTAATGTGTGATGAAGAAAATATACATTATATTTACCTTTGAGATGTAGTGGAATGAGTGTATGAGGGAGCATAAAATGGAAACACTCAAGTAAAGTACAAGTATCTTAAATAATGTATAAATCCAATCCATTCAGCACAAGTATAAAAGCACTTGCACCAGTGACTTCTATAGGTAATGTTCTAGAGGAAACTTCTTGCTCAGGATGAACAAAGACAACACTTTTCAGTATAGTTTCTTCACAAAATCCATACTTTTACTTAAATTAAACTGTTCTTTCTTTCTTTCTTTATTTATTTTTTTTTTTTTTACCTCTACCACTTCTGGCTACAGAATTTTCTGGTTGAAAACTGCAGTCACAAAGAATATGGTTCTTTTTTTCTTTTTGTGAATGTGGTTCTTATTGGCTGGGGGGTGTCTATTACTTTCATATAACCATAGTTCTCTGATGTAGTGCCCTTCTGACCTTTCTGATTTCATACTGCTACCAGTCCTGCTTATTTCCTGCTGTGTGGTATACTTCTTACACACTGATGGCCGGCAAGTCGCCACATATCTATATAAGTGTTACAATCCACTCGGACTGTTAAAAAAATAATGCATGCAGCTGAAGCAAACCTGTTAATAAATAAATGCTACGAATGCAACGTTACTACCAAGCTGAAGGTTGAGCTGTGGCCTCGCCTCTCTCATTGAATACACAGGAGCGTGACCTTCTGCGAAACATGGTGGCCCCAGGGCCTTTTCTCTTAGTAAGACGCAGATAAATGTCAGAGTGCAGGAACCTGGGGTAGGAGTCTTTTTTCATCAAGCTGTAGACTTTCATCTGTGCTGCCTCGAAACAATTCTTTGTGGGCTGAGATATGTTCCTCTGGATGGCTGCCTTGGTGCTGTAGTCGATGTTGACCTGAGGGAGAAGAAGATGAAGTAAAGAGAGTAGAAAGACAAGTAAATTAGGACAATGATTAAAATGGAGTGGAGCAGTGGTTACTGAAATGTGAGAGTGAAAGTGAGTCCAGAGAGTAAATTCTGCAAAATGTAACATGAACAAATCACATATTCTCAAAATAATAAGACTACCAATGACCTGGAAATCTGGTTGATCCTTTTTATTCTGATTATGATGATGATGATGATGATTACTTTATGGGCTGGATCTATTACCCAATTTTTGTGTACTAATTTGCAAGTGTAATCTAGAATTTGGCATGTCGGGTTGAACCATGATTTGATCTAAGACAGGGGTCTCAAACTCATTTCTTCCAGGGGCCGCATTCAGCCCAATTGGATCTAAAGTGGGCCGGACCAGTAAAGTAATAGCATCATAACCTATGAATAATTAAAACTTTTTCTCTTTGTTTTAGTGCAGT
>JAPTGZ010000010.1:5024722-5037512 GCA_029814645.1 Fowleria isostigma | reverse complement strand
ATCAAATAAATTGCATATCTCAAAGGTAGTCAATGTCAGATGGTTCATACTTACAATACTCAGATATAGCACATGATTATAGCTTATAAATGGTAATATGAAGCATTTCACTTTTTTAATTTCATGGGATTTGCAAACTGAAGTCTCTGGACTTTGGTCCTTTTGGAATTCACCGATTCAATTTCATCTATTCTAATGTGATGTAATGTAAATATGATGTAATACTTGGTTTTCTGTGTCCTGTAGTTCATGAAAACAGTCAATGAAGTTGTTTTTTTTTTACTTTTTTTTTTGTACATTTTGGAATCAGAATTATTTTATCATCCTTGTCTATATATGTCTGGATGAACTTTGGTGTTGCTAAGTCACCTTGTGTGAGTTACAGACATTTTTAAGACTCTAGATTAAATGAAAAACAGCTGATTAACCTGCTTCAGATGCCACAGGAAATACAATTTTGTCCTATTCATCCTGTTACAAATACATTTAGTTTCATTCACTTTCAGTTTTATGGACTAATGGATCTTGTACTTTAGTTTAAGGGAATATGACACCAAACACCACTTGGACATTCAGCCATATAAGTACTATGGAACCTACTAACAACAGCTGAGTGGAGGTCAAGTATATAGGTCATGGATGGGCAATTGAAAGGTAGAAAAACACTTAACAGAGTCACTCATTTTATACATTTATATCATGTAATTGACCAACCTTTTCAATAAATGTGGCCCATTGAACACTCAAAGAGAAGCAGAAAGGCTTTGAAAAGATCCTTTAATAAAAAAAATCCACTCAATACTGCCACCTAATGACATGTTGAGGAACACCTACTATTGAGTCCAGTTTTCTTTGGCTTGAATTGCAACTGATTTCCTGTGTAGTTAATTGAATGTATACCCTTTTATCCAGATGATGATTCTTTTTCAATAACAGGCCTCATAGATAGGATGCTTTACTCTTTAGTCTTTGTATATGATCCTGGAGCTTAGTCAGACTGAGGGGTTTCTGCCTGCACTTGCAAAATTCTAACTCCATCCTGATTACCATACCCACTGCTGGCAAGATCATTTTTCACATTTTAGTTTTCCTTTTTCCTGCTATGGTGTTTCAGATCAGAACGGACCACCCCGCCCACTCCTGTGAACAAATTGGCTCTGCTACTGAATCTTAAGACCATTTAAAATGAGAATCAAATGCGAGTGCGATGCCTCCGCTCGCTCTCCCCATGAATTTTCCTTGTGTTTTGCACAGTCTCTACAGTCTTATACTTTAACGTGATTTAAATAAGGGTTCTTATCCAATTGAAGTATGTGTTTCTCCCCTACGATATCCTGCAACATTTCTTTCCAAAGAGTTTAAATGTGTTCCTGTGGTCCAGAACAGAAGAGGCTGCGTCTTCTGCTGGGACAGATCCAAGTTAAGGCGATTGTGCCAAGAGGAGGGCTGCAACATGTTTTTTTTTTTGTAATTTTTTTTTTCTTCCCTTGCAATGCACTGTTCCTTTGCCTTTGTGCAGACACCCTGAGTGATGTGGTTGTAAAGAGGCCTGGACAGAGTTCTTTATCATAGGTCTATGAGACTTTCAGAGTCTCTCCAGTAATCAGGTCTACATGCCAATAGTGATGGATTCTACTCTGCAGCTACCAGCACCAGACAACGCACACATACAAATCAGAATTTACATGCTCAAGTCTTTCTTGATCAATAAACATTTACTTCTGAGGAGAGGCTGCATCTGCAATCCGGTCGTTGTAATCAAATCAAACTTTTCAGTTGATGTATGAGAAAATGCATAAATGGGGGTGACCTCTCTGTAGGCTGGCCTTTTGCGGGGTTTTCTGTCTTGTTTTTCAAATGTTAGTCTAATAGGCAGTAGGTGATTTTTAGGATGCTGTCACCCTTGTTAGAAAAAATGACAAAAATACATCCCCTTGTTAACCTGCAATCCTTCATCTCCATTTCTGAAAAGCAGAAAAAGAGGGAGCAGGGTTGTTTATTGAATGTTAATGTAGTCTGTCTGACTCTTTGGCCACAGTAGACACAGTCTCTCCCTCTCTTTTTTTTTTTTTTTCCCTCAGTGTGACTCAGATCTGTGTTTTTTTTTTTTTCATAACAGTATGAATAGCACAAATCACATGGAATCTGACCTTTTCAAATCTGATTTCAGCCACTTTTACATCACTCCAGACCAACATTAATCGCAATTCCACCCAGTTAGGGGGTCACTCGGTGGGAAATAAATAAACAAAAACAATACAACTCTCTTCCTTTTCACCTTCATCCCCTTTACCATTTGCTCTCAAGTGTCTCCTCCATTCCACCCAGTCTCATGACTGAAACTATAAATGCTAAACCTCAAAGTCAACAGTTCGGCTGTTTTCTTCATGTGACACCTTCTATACATGCAGGTCAGTTCAGAACTTGAACCACTTCCAGAGATGGGAAATCCAATCCATGTATTTATTCCAACCATTCACTGAACCAGCCTATTTGGATGAGCACAACTCCTCATCCATGCTTTATCAGCTTTAATGCACGAGCTTACCGGGGCTGAAACCCAGGGGCCCACCGAGTTCAGGGGCTTATCATCTTTGGGATACAATGAGCAAATTAACTAATATCGTTCTATAACTCATCAGTTTTCCTGTCAATTTTTTTATACAAATGTTCGAAGCTGCTTATTGATCCAAATTACCCCTTTGGTAAGCCCAGCCCTGCCTCCCCTATGTGTCAAGCTGGTCAAGCTGTCACAGACTGATGCAAAATGTCGGGGAAAAGAAGTTTGAGAGCGGTGTCCACAAGAGAAAATTCTCACGAGAGAAACAATATCAAAAAGTAGAATTACTAAAGAGCATCACAAAGCTCATAGGCTTCCTTCCATAGCACAGCGGAGGAAGCGGGTGATGTGGGGCCCGCGCAGGTAGAAGGGGGGAGGCACATGAGCATTAGGGAGGAGGAGTTGAGTCCGAGGGCCCTTTGAGCAGTGACCGCTCAAAGGGCTGTGACCAGCAGTAGGTACGCGTTTAGTGAGCAACAATGGAACTGGAGATGTGTCAAAATAAAAGCGCAGACCTGTCTGCATCGGAGCGCATGTATAAACACCAGAAACAAATATTTTCTAAAACATATCACAACCACAAACTAAGTAAAGGTGTTTGAAGAGAATGGATACGTCAAGCCTCACTCACAAAGCTTCTTATGATTGCTGAGTTTGCACAACTTTCCCGGTTCTTTAAACATCTGTAGACATTGGTGGAGGGAGCAGGGCTGTGTCTTTGTGGGGGCCCTAAACAAGATACTGTTTGGGGGGTCCCTAGTTTGTGAAACTACAATGACGAGATTTCTTACCCTTTAGATGGTCAACTATGATGCCACAATCTACTTTACTTCATGAGCAAAACAGACTATAGTTAAACTTAAACATCTTAAGCTGAGCCACTCAGACAAGAACTGATAAAAAACTATAAAACAAGGAAAATAACAATCCTCTATATGTAAATAAATAAAACGATTTTTGAGTATTTATAATTATTTTTTACTTTAAATAAGAAAATACGACCACTGAGATAGCTTCTTTTTGATGCCATTATGTCGTTTGTTTTGTTTAATGCTCTCGCTGACGAGAATGGTAGGCGGGTCAATCATTCCCGTCATACCTGTCAGCATGATTAGTAACTGTATGACAGTGGTCCAATGAATATGACCTAACAATGACACAAAAACACCAGCCACAGCTTATCACTGCACTCTATTTTATTTACACATTTATTTTTAAGTATATAAGGGATGTAATAAACAGTATTGTCTCACCTGCCTTGACTGGCATATGAATTTGTGACATCCCATTCTTAATCCATAGGGTTTAATATGACGGTGGTCCACCCTTTGCAGCTATAACAGCTTCAACTCTTCTAGGAAGGCTTTCCACAAGGTTTAGGAGTGTGTTTATGGGAATTTGTGCAGTCATGTCAGAACAAGAACGGGCCATCCCCAAAGTGTTGCTATAAAGTTGGGAGTATTGAATCATCCAAAATCTCCTGGTGTGCTAAAGCAAGAGATTTTGGAACATGTGGAAACAATTTGGGGATGACCTCTTCACGTCACATCTGCCTTATCTGTGATTGGTTTACTTGGTACCCGTTAGTCCTGCCTTCATATTTAGATTCAAGCCCCCCCAATTCCAGACCGCTTTCTCAGTATTGAATTGTCAGTGTTAAGGAAAAAGGATGACTGGCCAGGCTATCTACGGCCCTGGCACCAGCTCTAAATTATCAGCATAGCACAATGTTTACCCAAGACATAGTGTTTTAGAAAAAAATACACTTTGGCGAGTAACCTCTGTGCCAAAATCATATGGGAAAAAAGAAACAAAGGCACAATTTGGAGCCAATATGGAGTTTGTTATGAAGAAATTAGGACTAGACTGACTGTTTTGGACATTAACTTTTTTCTTCTTCCTTTTGGTTATTTCAGGGGTGCTCAATGTTTATTTAGACAAATGTTCTTTTTTTTTTTTTTTGACATAAACTACATTTGACTGACTGCATTAAGCTATAATCTTATTTCTGTTTTGAACATTTTGGACTGGTTTAAAAGCCAGCTGTATCTGTTTGGATGGAGTAGCTGCTCCTTGGTGGAGTATTTGTGTCCATATATACAGATTAGCTTAACAGAAGTGTACTGACATAACTCCCTGGGTGCCAAAATCTAGATATTTTCTGCAACAGAAATAAAATGTGAGTGGTGTGACTGAACTGTCACCAAGTGCTGCTTTTCCACAGATGATATCAGCTCAGCATACCTCAACTTAACTCAACTTGTCTCAGTTTTGCTATAAGCGCAATCCATTCATCTATCCACCCATCCATCTGAAGACTAATTATACTGATACATTTGTACTGTATTTCGCCTTTCACCCATATTTTCACCCATGTACTTCTCCTCACAGTAAACTGATGGGCCACCACCACTAATACAATTCAGGTTTGGATCTGTTCGCAGGAGAACATGTTATGGCTACAAGAGTTCTTGCATTCCGATAGATACGTACATGCCTGAAGACAAGAGTTGTAACACTTCTTGTAAAACATACCCCAGTAGAGAGGCATGAACTGACGGTTGGCAACTGACATCAATAGGTGAGGTCCAATAGAACATGGGAGTCAGATGACATTGCGAAAATTTAAACCTATTGTTCAGAAATGGAGCCACCGAGAAGACAGTGTCGACTGTACCCAGAATTCTGAGCTGTTCTTAACTTGGGTTCCGGTGTGAGCCCTTGCCAAGAGAGACCAGCGCTGAGTTTTATATTTTCCATGTGATCAGAATCAATCCATCCCTCCGCCCATCCATCCATCCATCCATCCATCCATCCATCCATCCATCCATCCATCCATCCATCCATCCATCCATCCATCCATCCACATACCTACCCACCCACGTACCTACCTACTTACCTACCTAACTTTCTACCCACTCACCTACCTACTTACCTACCTTCTACCTACCATCTAACTACCTATCTACCCACCTACCTACCCACTTATGTATCTACCTACCTACTTACCTACCTATGTATCTACCCACCTACCTATCCACCTACCTACCCACCAATCTACCTACCTTCTACCTACTCATCTAACTACCTATCTACCCACCTACCTACCCACTTATGCACCTACCTAAGAGGAAAGTTATGACTTGATCATTTCCAAAACCCACACGATTTTTTTTAAAAAACATTTTCAGAGTAAGATTATCCCCCACACTTTTTATCTGTGGTTTATCAGCATACAGCCTACTTTAAAATTTACTCTGACATTTTCAGCAATTTCCTGCAATCTTGGCTGAGTTTCCCCTCATCACAACACAAAAACACACACACATACATAATGGCCTCAGCATCGACTCGAAATGAACCGACCTGAGATTTGCATGATTTTTTGTTGTGTTTAGTATCACTTTAGCTCACTTGGAATCGCAGTGAAGATGATATTAGAAGTTGTAGCCAATAGATCATAATAGTTCCTGCTCACATATAAAAGAAATAAAACAAATTTTGTGATGAGTTGAGGTGAACTGAGCTCATACTCACAGTGGAAAAGTGGCACTAAGTTACCATGTCTAATACTGAATTATTCTGGATTCACAGGGAGAATACATTTACTTTCTTTTGCAGCTTCTTTTAGACTATTTCCATGCAAGAACAAAGTACTAAATTTATGTAAAGGGAAGCAGTTATTTTACTCTAAACATTAGCGAAAACCAAAGTTAAACTATGCACATACACTGGTTTTCACAGAGAACACACACTTGTATATTATCCATAGTCCGCTACCAGCTATTTAAAGGGGTCATATTTTTCTAAACCCACTTGTATTAGTTTTTGGTTTATTTATTTGTGTATTTGGACTCTAATAGTTCATCAATTTGATTACAAACACTTCAGGTGCTACAGAGCTATTTTTATATTACTTTTGGCAAAAATCAAGTGGATTTCTACAACCCATTTTAATTCCTGCTTGATTTTTTTACGTCTATATCTAGTTACATCATAATATTTGCACATATAAGGTCAAGATTTCCAACAAACATTTCTCCGAGTATGCCATAATTGTTTGTCAGCAGCAGCAGTTGTAGTCCATACTGAAAATATGTACAAACTTTGAGCCCATTAACCAAAAAAACAGAAGTGGCTGAACAGGACAGAGTAGCACAGTCAACAACCTGGAAGGGGTTGGGGTGTGAAGTAGCTCATTTGCATTTAAAGGGCCAGCGCTCAAAACCACTTGTCATTACTCAGAAATAGGGTTGAAAATAGACCTGTGGAGTTGAATTAATGAAAAATTCAGACCCAACAATAGCATTTACGGTTGATGTTGACCACAGGGAAATTTTTTAAAATGCATAATTCCATAAAAAAAAAAAAAAGTAGAAAATCCCAGAAAACAAAGAAGAAAATCCCAGAAAACGAAGAGGAAAACCACAATATATATCACGGGGTTAAAAAAAAAAAAAATTGCACTGTCACGTTTTTTCAATATTATACAGTCCTAGTATGGAACAGTATATATATCAAAAAACAAAATAAAATGGGGGGGCAGCAGGAGGCTCATGATGACACTAGTGGGCCTTTGTTCAGCAAAGGTTGAGAAACACTGATTTAGCACAATGTGTTTTTTCAATGAATTTAGTTGGTAGAAAGTTCCCAAAGGTCATGTAACTTAAAATGATCCTAGTTGTACTTTGTTGAGTACATGAGAAAACCTTGCCTGAACAAATTCAGTCAGCTGTATAATATCTAAAGGTCTTTTTATTTGCTCATTACTTTAACTCGCAGCTACACAAAGACAATCATAGCATGGAGAGAAGAATGAGAACTGCATTAAGTGGAATTAGAAGTGCCACAGTTATGGTTAAGGTGATCTGCGACAGTGTTGTGTACACTGATATGATGCATATAAAAGCGAGGAATTCTCTAATTGCCCAGTCCCTCTGTTAAAATGTAACAAATCTCTTATGTCTGATAGGAATTGACTGCTAATAGTATTTAACACTAAGCAAATGTAGGCGGACATGCAGCCAATGCAGCTGGCAGAATTATAAGGATGCTAATGATGTCGCTGTAAAATACAGAGATCATTTTAATCAATTAGCTGAAGGCATTTGCTTCGCTGATTACAGCCGAGATGATACCAACGAATGAACGTGCTGCTGAGGTTGTGAACGAAATATCTCTGTCTCAGCCATGACAGATGTCGGAGCATGGCCGAATGCAGCCGGACTGCTAAAATTTAGCAGATGGACTTTTGATATTTCAGATTCAGCCTTAGTTCAGATCCATAGCAAAGAATGAAACGCATTTTTGACTGCTGGACTAGATGAAAACACAGTCCTGCTGTGACATAGATTGGAGTTTGAAGAGCCTTTCAATGCTCTATTCTCTGCTGTTCTATTTTATATCAGTGTAAATGTGTTTCTTATGTAACATTAACATATTGATCGACCATTCAGGCAGCTATGATTATTATTTCAGCAGTGAGGTGAATGGATTAGAGCCAGAAATGGACTTCATGACAATTTTTCACTTTCACTCAGGGCCTGTCATTATTATTTAAAGTATGAATACTAATGTGTGTGAATTTTACCTCTGCAAATAGAAAAAAAGACAACTTTGTGCATAGTAATCCTTTACACACTCAAAATTCTTGCGTCATTGCTCCTGTTTCTCTTCATTTGTGTTTGAGTGGAGCTGCCATTTTATCATGAACCCAAAGGAAAAGTAGATAGTTTTTGGAGCCTAAATACATGGATTTCTGAGTCATGTATTCCCCTCTGTGGGGAGGTCAAAGGTCATTGTCAGATATAGGCTAGTGGTCCTGGAGCTGGTAGGGATACAGTGTCAACTCAAGGACGGTTCAGTGAAAAGGGTTCTTGCAGAGTCGTCGAGTATTAAGGTCTGTTTTCCTGTTCTCGATGGAACCCTGCTGCCCCAAGGTCACCTCTGAAAAACACACTAATGTCGCTGCAATTCACTTAACTCTTTCCCCCTTGAATGCCTACTAGGAACAACCTATATATGATATAGTTCTACCCATGGAACATTTTGTTTTTCCAGTGTGTCATTCCTTTTTCCAGTGACTACAATTGTCACTACTTGAACAAACTTGGAAAAACCAGGGAAAATTTATAATAATTATTATTATTATTTTTATTATTATTTTTTTAATAAAAAATTAAACAAAAAATAAAACAAAATTAAACAAAAATAAAATAAAAAAATGAAAACAATTTGAAAAAGTTAAAAATTAAAAATAATTAAAAATAAAAAAGAAAGAAAAAAAAAATTATTTCATCCTATTGGTTGTCCTAATATGGGTTGTGGTCACCTCCACCTATCACCGCATCTGTTACATTTGAAAAAACTGAACCTGTTCTAATGGTCATCAAATCATGTCATTAGTGATTACAACAGAGGTGTCAAAACTCAACATAAAGGACATTTGGGGGGGGGGGTGTCAAATGTCATCTTTATGGGGGAACGAGTTAAAGCAATACTCTGTATGGCTACTTTTTAAAGTTTATATGGGCTATACTGTTTTGTTTTTTATTTGCAAAGAGCCCACAATAAGCAAAGTATAATTTAATATGTTTGATATAAAGCTAGACTTGTGCACCTCTTTTCAGGCTTTAGAGAATCCAGTCTGATTTGACACATTCTGGTGTTTGGCCATGACCCCTTGGCCTCAGTTTTACTCCTACAGTGTAATGTTTCAACCTGCAGGGTGATCCAGTGGTCAATGTTACTCTTAAACATTGGAAATTGACAAGAAAGGCCGAGTGACATTGACAAATGGACAAAAAAGGAAAATACGGAGAAGCATTTGAGGAGGTAGATGGTAGGCAAACATTATTTGTGGACTTTATACACAGAAGTCGTGTGTTTATGTTTGTGTTTTTGCATTTCTTGGCCTAAAGTAGACGTTTTTTTCTAATACTTTGTTTAGCAAAAGTAATGTAATTAAAATAGCTATATTTCTGTATCAATATTATTATCATTAACAAAACGTACAAAATGACCAAAACTAGAATTGAAAAAATATTTTCATTAACTGAAATAAATAAAAACTATAATTGAAAGAAAAAAAGGTACCTAACAAACTGTTGTTGACATCGTTGTCCTCCGCTGGTCCGGATCAGGGTCCAGGTCGCGGGGGTAGCGAGTTTGATTTGGTATAAAGTTATTATGTGATGTTACTAAGCTTCTGTTTGTCCGGTTTTGTTCGGACAATTCCAAACAGATCTTTAGTGCAGCTATTGACATTACAAATTGGAAGTGGTTTGTGGTTTTACTGTGGCTTTTCTGTCTAAAAACAGAGTTAAGCTAACAGAGCTACAATGTAAACTATCCAACACAGCGTTATTTTGACTGACCTTCAAAACAATCAGCAATGAGTTTTAGTTTGAAGCTGAAAACTTGCCAATTGTTGATTTATTGGTGGTTCTGGTTGAATTAATTATGTTCCAGTACAAAACTTCCCGCCCTGCTGTTGAGAGTTTGGAATATCAATACGCCATAGAACCCTTTGAAGGACACCGTCACAAACTGTCAGAATGTGTTGAGCTCAGTGTGACAATATGTACGAACAGAAAATTGTAATGAGGGACTAAAAAAAACCCAAGTGATTGACAGCTCTAATGACCAATCTCTGTCAAGAGCCATGAAGCATCATCTATTATCTTCATATACTGTCTCATTCTTCCAGAGCTGCATGAACCAATGTTTCATCCTTTACCTTTATATTCTGTACATGTTCTTTCCTGATCTCTGTCGTCTGCAGCTTTAATTAATGTAACTGCTGACTGTTGGTTTGCGCCTGACTGGCCACACAGCAGCTATTTGTCTATTTATACCCACAAATGCACACGAAAATACATAATGTTGTATGTTGCTAAAGTTGCACAGAGAGGAAAGTGTGATAGATGAATATGTCTGACACAGGGCTTTTGCACTGGATAACTGGACCTGAAACCATTTTATATTTATTCATTCATTCATTCTTTCATTTTCTGAACCCACTTTATCGTCACTATGGTCACGGGGATCGCATGGAGCCTATCCCAGCTACTTAAGGGTGAAGGCGGGGTACACCCTGGACATTTCGCAGGGCTGACATATAGAGACAAACAAACACTCTCACATTCACACCTATGGAAAATTTAGATTAACCAATTAATGCATGTCTTTGGATGGTGGGAGGAAGCCAGAGTACCCGGAGAAAACCCACGCAGACACGGGGAGAACATGCAAACTCCACATAGAAAAGTCCCACCCCCCATCGACTGGTGTTGGAATCGAATCCAAGACCTCCTTGCTGTGAGGCATGAGTGCTAACCACTGAACCACCGTGTCACCTGATGTTAACCCTTGCAAAGTGTGTATATGTATCTTGTTACAGAAAAATAATCTAATAATAAAAAAGTGATAAAGTCTCAAAAAGCCTTCATTGTCTTTATCTTATTTATTGGTTGAAGCTTCAAGCAAACCGCATCGCATCTTACAGAGGCGGTTATGTACAGCAATCGGTAGGAGGAAATGCCAAGAAAATAGAATTTGAACACAGTTTTAAGCAGGAAGAAACAAGGGAGTTGAGAACATGGACTTAGGCCAGATGCCTTGTCTGGAGAAGTCAAAAAAGGAGAATAGTTTATACTTTAGAATGAGACATGAAGAACACGTCCTGTGTAATAAAGTTTAACATGACCTTAAGACTGGAAGTGATGGTTGAGTTCTGTGCAACCAAGTTAGAATAATATGAACATGAGTACATGAATAATATTGCCGTTACATCCACAGTGTACAGTGTCATGGTAACACCTTTGAAAATGCTAAAAGATCAACCCCCAGTTTTAGTCGGTTCAACACTCTTCATCATTAAAAAGTAACACCGAGGTTGTTCAGTCAACGCCAGGCACAATCTTAAACAGTTCAAAACATTACACAGACTCTACTACTTGAGGGAGAAGCTAAATAACTTTTTTACTAATGTGTCACCAATTTGTAATCACTGCAAATCTGCAATCGGCAACTTGACACACTCCCTCTGGTCATGCAGTAAACTTTACTCATTCTGGAAGAATATTTTTCATTGTTTTTCAGAGGGTTTTGGGAAGCACTGGGATCCAGATCCACTCATTGCCATCATTGGGGCTTCTAGTGCTTCATCATCAGCCAATAAATATGAGAAAGTTGCCGTTTTATTTGGTAGTGATTGCTAAAAAGTTGATCCTGAGAATGTGGAAGAAGGATTTGGTGCCCACGTTTGACCTTTAGTTGGGGGCAAACACACTGCATCTGGAAAGACCAAGGCGTTATAATGATGATAGAGGCAACGTGTTTGACCACATATGGGACTGAGGCGACTGCTGCAAGATTAACTTTACTGTTTTGAGCGATATAAACACTTTTTCTTTTTAACTGAAATATAATTACTAATTTGTAGCATATTAATTTATTGTTGTCAGGACTGTGTTGCTGTAAATTCTATGGAGTGCATTTTTTGTTCTTTTTTTGGGGTGGGGGTGGGCTATTTTGTGTCGGTCTTTGTAAAATGTGAAAATTAATAGATTTTTTTTTAAAAAAAAGTAACACAGAAGCGTCACAGCAACATCATGTTGCTGTGACGTGTCTTATAGGCTGCTCAGGAGGATTCCCACCTGGGATCCTGGAGAAGAGGTTGGACAGCAGGGGGCGTAAACCCTCCCCGCTGTCTGGCCAATCCCCCTGAGCAGCCTATAAGACGCGTCAAAGCAATGTCATGTAACGCATCTGACGAAGGCAACAGGAAGTAGATGAAACTAGTCAAGCAGGTAAACCAGGGGTCTCAAACATGCGGCCCGGGGGCCAAATGTGGCCTGTCAAAGGGTCCGGTCCGGCCCACAGGAGGAATTTAATACAAAAATTACACTGAAGATATGAATCACTTCAGTTCAGGTTCCACAAACAGACCAATTTAATCCTAAGTGGGTCAGATCAGTAAAATATAATCATAATAACCTAGAAATACTCAAAACTTTTATGTCATTTTACTGTATTTACATTAAAACAATCATTTCACAAAAAAACATGATTAACATGAATAAATATTAACATTTTGAAATATTTGAAGTGCAAGTTTACCAATATTCTGCAAAAGATAAACTAAGGTGTAATATTGTTAAATTGTTGTTAAATTGAACTTTGTTTTCTTAAAAATGTCAGTTTTTTTTATGTTATTCACATTGGTTT
>JAPTGZ010000010.1:4604582-4616528 GCA_029814645.1 Fowleria isostigma | reverse complement strand
GATTTGTTTCCATGTGGTTGTATTGTTCTTACATCCACATTACTTTGTTTAATGTTGGTGTATACACATTTGATTTAGACCAAAGTAAATATGCTGACATTTACATTTTAATCTCAGGTGAACAATGTTTCTGCCAACAAAGTACATTGTGCATGTTATTTTATTTGTTTTTTCTAAATAAAACTTGGTAAATTTATTTCAATGTGTGTGTATAAATACATTTTGGACATTTTGAGCACATTCCAACAATATCGCAATTATAATGTTACTGTGATAATTTTGTTCACAATAACCGTGATATGAAATTGTCCTATTGTTACATCCCTATTATATATTATAGATATGTATAATAAGTCTAAAGTGACAGTAATGATTTTGTGTGTAGTGTGGCGGCCATATTACCAGCAGAAACACTCGTCTGTACCTCTGCTTCTTTCGTCTCCCAATTTAGAAATCTCCACAACAACCTGTTCACAAACAGCGTGTCTGAATGTGCATTTTCGTCACAAAGGTTTAGTCCAAATGGGATAAACCTGCCATTGCCCTGTTGGCCTTGTGGATTAGCGCGCGTGTATAGCACTAAGAGGATTGCCAGTTTGTGGTTTAAGTGTCTGTATTGTTGTATCCTGGCTTCCTAGGGAGAACGAAGTTGAAGAAGTTAAAACCGAAGGCCCCAGAGAGATGACCCTGGACGAATGGAAGGCCATGCAGGACAAGGAGCGCACCAAGGTGGAGTTCAACATCCGGAAGCCCAACGAAGGAGCCGACAGCCAATGGAAGAAAGGATACGTGCTGCACAAGTCCAAGAGTGAAGATGTACGTGTGGTGATGGGCGTTGGGTTTCACCTGGGGTTTAAGGGCACAGAGGGTGGGAGGGGTGACGAGGTTGTGAAACTCAATCTGAATCCCTGACGCAAACATCATCAGTCCTGAGTCGTGGTTCCATCTTTGACGTCATGTGTTCACCTGTGAATTATTTATTGTTTGATTGATTCGGTTTGTCATCAAAAAAATTGAGCAAGGAATCAGCCGTATGCTTAGATTACAATCTCTGCGCAGCTCAGGTTTGTTTTTCTCTTAATGTGACGTTCGGTTCATTTGTGTTGACGTTTTTTGTGTTTAAATTTCAGAGACCTGTTGGTGCTTTGATCGATGCAGCAGAGATGGAAGCAGAGGCACATACTATGTACCACAAGGTGTGTGCATTTGACACTTTCAGTGTATTTCAGGGGAATTAAGAAGAAACCTAAATCATTCTAACCTAGACTGTCTCCATCTTTTGTTCCTGTTTCTTGATTTAACTCATGCTTAGTGTCATCTTATACATATAAGCAGTTGAAATCAAGATATAAAGAAATGGTTTTAAAACAGTATAGACATGAGGAGCTTTGAAGGTTATGGGGCTTTTTTTTTCCCTCTTATTTTTTCTTTATTTTTCTTTTGACATTATCTACTATACATATTTACATGTTTCTCTGTATTGGGTACGTTTGTGTTCTGTATGTTGTTTAAGTTCATTTTGGTGTACCAATGCGTGTTTTCAACTGATTTCTTTGATAAAATGGCAACCATACAAGTTTAAGTAGTGAAACTGGGGGCGGGAGTAAATAAGTTTTCCTTCTTCTCACTCCATTTTGGGCTACTATGGGTGTTTGTTAATAACGGAATGTTGTATATACTTATATATATTTGTGTGCATATAATGACATGTATGTGATATGTGGATCTCGTGTTATTTCTGTTATTGTGAACAATATTGTACATAAAATGCACAAGCTCGAATAAACCAAACCAATCTGGCTTGGTCCAGAGCCCAAAGATACTTAGTTTACACTTGAGGAGCAAAGAGACCAAGGTAAGAAGTACTTGAGAGTTAATAAGAAGTCAGGAATACAAAACCACCAGTAAAACCACGATCATTCAATTAAATTTTTAATGAATTGAAGTCAAGTGGGTGAAACAGCAGGCAGACATTATGGCAGGCAGCTGTCACGGTCAAATGTTGGAGATAATGACATACCTACACTATCTGATTAAGTTCATTCTGCACTAACTGAAGTATCTTAGTTTTGACTCATGGTTGGGGTTCAGTGCGTTATAATTTATGACCCCACCCCCCCTCATATCTTTAATGTCAAGTTTTGACACCTCTGTTATATCACTGAAGATGTGATTTGACGACCATTAGAACAGTTTCTGTTTTTGAAAAGTAACAGAGGCTGTGATAGGTGGAGGTGACCACAACCCATATTAGGCTAACCAATAAAATTAAATAATACATTTTAACTGTTTTTTTTTTCCCCCAAATTTGCCAAAGTAGTGATGATTGTAGCCACCAGAAAAAGAAACGATACATTGGAAAAATATGTTCCATGGGTAGAACTAGTAACACATACATGGGTTGTTCCTAGTAGGCGTCTAAGGGGTAAAGAGTTAATCCATCACGACAGAGAACAGTTAAACCACAGCTTACTGGTTCTCATCAACAGGGCAACGCTGACGAATCTGCGGACCACCACTTCCGTAAACCAGCCAATGACATCACATCTCAGCTCGAGATCAACTTTGGAGACCTCGGCCGCCCTGGACGCGGACGTGGGGGCGCTCGCGGAGGCAGGGGAGGCCGCGGTGGGGGAGGCAGCAGGACGGCACGTGGGGGAGGACGGTCCGAAAAGGTAACAATAAGAGCTGTTGTCACTGCTAACGGCACGGTTTAGTGTCCCGCACAAAAGATTTAGTCCGCTGAATCTGAACAGAAGGCAAAAGCACTGACATGGAAAACCTGCTGTGGAACACTAAGACCCTGTCATAACAGAGCGCTGACCACGGCCATGCGTGTACGCACAGAAACACTGACCGGCCACATGTTTAGACAGCGAAGAGCTTAGTTTGTGTTCACTGGAGTTGAAGTATTTGAGGAGTGTCAGACATTCAAGGCCAAACGCTGGTGTCAGAGGTTTGCATATCCTTAAAATTTACATTTACTGACTTGAATCACAGCCGGGATAAATTAGTGTTTTGTGTTTGTGTTTTCTTATGTTAAGACATTTGTAAAGTTTGTGTTGTTTGCAGTTAAGTTTGATCGCAGGGCTGCAGTTAATGATTTTCTGATCAGTAAACTAGTTTCACTTGTGTCAGACAAAACAAAGCAACATGTGATTTTTCTCAATGAGAATTTAATTTTCAGTTGTTGGAATACAAAAAACAGCAAAAAAACCAAACATTTGTTTTATTGTTGTTTAAATGGCTACTCAAATTATGCACAATAGTTAAAATTTGCAGGAAGTTGCCGTCAATTCTGAAATACCGAAGTATTCCTACCAAAACGCTTGGCTCTAAAAACTAAAATCCTAGTGCGTTTGTAGTAGGAGTAGATTTTTCTTCTGATGCATCACCATAAGCGTTTTTCTCGTTTCTTTTCACACATGTATCTTAACAAAAAAACACTGCATCACATTTGTTCGTAGTTGGAAACACCTGTTCAGATTTGGTGAGGTGTAGTGTCAGGTAAAGCATGCAGATAATAACACAAAAAGTCAGCTGTTGAAGAAGCTCTGTTTATTTTATTTATTTATGGGTGCCTATGCTCCAGTATAGCCTGGCCATCTATGCCATTTCCTCCGTGTATTCAGTACTGAGAAAACAGTCTGGAACTGCTCCATTCACTGTGAAATATGCTTTATCTGTTTTATACCAGGTCAATCACAAGTCTGGGGGGTGGGTGTTTCGCAATGCGTCATACACACCAACAACTTTTTGTCACGAGTCAAAGTCAGTTCCAGTCCACAAAACTCTTTACAACTGAAGAGACATGAAATCAGCTGTGAAGCTGTTTATTACAACCTTCAGCAGAAAACTCAGTAGAGGTCACTAGTAATGGATTTATTTAGACCAATATAACAAACAATTTTTTAAAACATATTTACTTAAGTGCACGTAATTTAACCTCTCAGTTAAAATATTGAAATAAATCAAACCATAAACATCAAATCAAGTGGACAAATCTGGACAGATGCAGGTGTGATTATTTTCTGTCGTGCAGAAGAATTCCAGTTTGAAACCCTGACAATAGTCAAGTGTAGATCTGTCTGTACCAGTAGTTTTTAAAATGATTTAAATTAACCAAATTAAGTAGCCTGGCCAGCCATCAGTCTTCTAAATGAGAAATTCATCCACAATCACAGGGCTTGAATCCAAACATGAAGCCAGGACTAACAGGCGCAGAGTAAGTCAATCACAGATAAGACAGATGTGATGTAATTATTCAATGAGTAAATCCCTAATGTCAACAAACCTCAGCATGTTTCCATCACAGTGTGTGGTAGTCATGTAGAAACTTCAGTGAATGATTACTGTTGCGTTTGTCTGAGAAACTTGAGAAAACAGGGTGTAATCTGTAATTCAATCATTTTTGAATCAAGTAAACAGCCGGCAAGTTGTAAAGAGATTTGTGGACTTGGAACCGACTGTCATATGACACACACACACACACACACACACACCCAGACTTTTGATTGGTCAGGATAGAATAGATTGAATGTGTTGCACAGCGTTCAGCCCCAATTCCAGACTGTTTGCTCAATACTGAGAAAACCAGATGGACACGCCACCATTTAATTAGTTCATTTCTAAGTTGCCACCAAGATGCACAGACAGAGGCAGAAAATGCGTTTCAGTACATGGTCACAGTGGTCTGATAATTACTACCAAAGCTGCCACTGTGTGTACTGTGTATGTGTGAACTCACTTGGACACTACTAGAGAAATCACAGGAGGGAAATCCGCTCCAATTTTCTCGTATGTGTTCTGTTCATGCCTGTTCCCTGTACAATCCACAAAATGTCCAGAGTTCACATCATGTGTTAACAGGACTGTCTTCTAATTCGGGCTGCACAATATGTAAAAAATATCTTTAGCAATAACGTACAATATCCATATCACAAAGATGTGCAATAATTTCTTTTCAGTTTTTTCATTCTCTTTCTCTTTTACTCCCATGGGGTACCAGAGTGGTTTATTCTACCACTCAATTATATAGTTTTTCTGGGGGGGGGGGACAAAACAAAACTGAAGTAATGCTACTGCTGCTGGTTGATTGTAAATTTAGATGTTTTTATAAATGTTGAAAAGATGTGAATACTTTCAGAGTACAACTTTGGCCAAGGCCTGAACACTTATATTTAAAGATTATTTGTATATGCAGTATTTACCAAACCGGGCATCGGTGGAATATAGTTTAAAGTTCTTCCATGGTGGTACTCTGGTACTGCTGTTATTGTGAAATACATCCATGTCATTTACACATTGTTACATGTGAATAAAATGACCAAATATTTGACTGTTTGTGTCTGAAGGTCTTGGTAACAGCATCACCAGGTTCTACCACAGCATTGTGTCATTTACTGTAGTAGTTCAGTAGTTTGTCTTAAATTATAAACGAGTCACATACAAACAGTTGGCTCATTTTAACATTAAGGCACATGTTTATTAGTAGATGAAATTGGTTTTTCTTTGGGTGAATGAGAAATATTGCAGTATTATCGTTATCACAGTATTATTTTTGTCACTATGCTGCCCACCCATATCACAAGTCTTGCCAGCATCGTGAGCCCTAGTTGTATATTGATCAGATGTATTGAAACTTGTCCTCTTGTGTGTTTTTGTCTCAGGCCAGTGGAGTGTCAGTTCCCAACGTGGATGATCCCGAGGCCTTCCCAGCTCTGGCCTAAAGGC
This sequence comes from Fowleria isostigma, assembly GCA_029814645.1. Lineage (NCBI taxonomy): Eukaryota > Metazoa > Chordata > Actinopteri > Kurtiformes > Apogonidae > Fowleria > Fowleria isostigma. The sequence continues at coordinate 4,610,795 of JAPTGZ010000010.1, read as the reverse complement.
TCCGTTTCCACCACCAGCCCACCCATCAGCCCTTCCGGGCCCCTCCTCTACGAGGCTTGCATGCTTACCACATCTTCAAGTATATAAGAAAACAAAGAAAAAAAGATTTTAAAGACGAAAAAACTGTCATCCCATACTACTCACACCACCAGAGGACTAAAATTTTACCTGTTTTAAAGGAGAACAAAAGACAAAAAAAAAAAGACGGGAAAGGACCTCTTGTTACACTGAAGTTTTGTATTTAGGAACATGAAAGCAGGGATGTTTTCATACTTTTTCTTTTTGTTCACAGATTATGCATACTTCATGATGTTTTTTTCTTTGTGCTGCTTGAATTTATGCATTTCTGCGATTAGGTTGAAGTGTTTGTATCTCTCTCCCTGAAGCTTTTGTGCTCTTTCCTCATGACTTCAGCTTAGTATTATGGGGTCATCTTAGAAAACATTTTTGTACTGGAGTTTTTTCCCCAGTAATACACACTGATGTGGTAGCACTACACTACATAGAGAACTTGTAATAGTTACTGAAGTATGGCTTAACTTGCATTTAAAGTGTAATTACTCTTCACCTGACTACCCATCCCTTTGCGAGGCACAAATTCCGGATGGGTGACCAGGTGGAGCGACTTCCTACTACTAAAAAAAAAAAGCTTGGTATTTTTCTGCTTGTCGTGCAGTGAAAGTAAATGCCTCTTTTCCTTTTTGATAGCTTGCCTTTATTTTTCGGTGGACCAGTGGTTAGTTAGCGTCGTATCCCCTGATCCAGATGTGCTACCTGTGTTTTCAGGGTGTCCCAGGGCCCAATGTATATCTTTAGGCTGGTCCTCTTAGGTCATACAGACTTGTACTACTTGTAAGTTCAGGACCACTAAGCAAATATTGTAATTTTTTTTTTTTTTTTTTTGTTAAGGATGTGTGTGTGTGTGTGTGTAAGTGTGCGCATGTGTGAAAGAGTGTATGCGTGCAGACAAGCGTGAAGCTGAATGTGTGAATATGACAGCTAGTTACTTAGAGTTGAAGTACTCCTCTGCTATGATTTGGGTGCATTCTCGCCTGATGTAGTTCATACTGTCTTTCTGAGAAGCGACTGTTGAAATCTAGGTGGGAATGACGTAGTCCGCTGACATATCTCGCTCTTAGAGAATCTTTAATGTCTGAAATCTCAAAACATTTTGGTTTTATCAGCACCAGTCCTCTGTCGATTGCTCCCTTTTCCCCTTTCTGTCAACCATACACTTGCTGGTTTTTTTTTTGTTTTGTTTTTTTTATTTTATTTTATCAGAGCAGCAGCACCAATGCATAATTTGTCTGAAAGAAATGTCTGCTGTCATCGTGGAACAATCAAGAGCTACAGAATGTAATGTAAGCTAATGGTGCTTTTAGCCAACTGTGTCAGCATTCCCAGTGAGCTTTTTATTTTAATGAAGCGGGTATATATTTCACACGGGGTGGGAGCGGGGAGGGGGTTGTACCGTAGACATGACGGACTTAATTTAAAGCTTTATGCTGTGCTCTGCAAAGACTTGCTGGTGATGCACTGATACAGACGGCTGGAGCAGTTTTCTTGTAGGACTGTTTGAGCCACATGACGGTAAAAGTTTCTCTGCAAACATCCCTGTTCTAATAAATTGCTTTAGAGGTGTTACATGTACTCTGCCAGTGGCTGTTGGGTTGTTTAAAATCAATACTGTGATTTTAAAGGTGTAAACAAACATGCTGTGGACTCGTCATTGCAACTTTAAACACAAATAGTAGCTGCACTAGACTGCATAGTTTTTAGCTGAATAACTCCAATGTGCTGGTTTATTAGGTACGTATACAGTCGCAGAAAAAATTACTAGACCATTAAAAACAATGGTTATGCAATTAAGTGACTTCTGTGTGTATCATGTGATTAAAACAAACAGAAAAGTAAAAATGGAATGCCTAAAAGCACTGTTTTTGTCAGTACAATGTCAGATATTGATGTAAGAACTTGTGATTTTGGTTATCAAGAAAACCATGGAAAATGGGTAGATATCAGCTCTGAAATGAAACTACTATGAGCTGTATTTGTTGTTAATTATATTTGTTCAAACAAATGTACCTTTAGTTGTATCAGGTATTAAAATGAACAAGAAATTGAAGAAAACAGGGAGGTGTAATAATTTTTTTTCTGCGACTGTACCATTATTGCAGCATTATACTACTGCTAAGGGTTTTGGTTTTTTTTTCTTCCATATTAGGCAGGTCTTTTTAATGTATTTCTTCTACATTGACTCCCAATTAAACCATTTTATTTTTTAGGTCTAAATATATCTTGTTAGTGAAGTAAAGTCCACATTTCTAAGCCTATACGTGAATGTAGTTGAACTTAGAATTAACTGAAATAACCAGTGCTTCATGAAACATACCACTACCTGTAATACTTAAACAGGAAAATCCCAAATCATTTTTAATAAGACAAATCTCCAGAGTTCATAAAGTTGCCATAAACACCTTAATTGTAACCTTTTATCTATTAAACTAAACAGCTTTTTGCACTCAACCTGCAGTTGAGTGAAATTCCACTACTTCCGGATTAGCTCCCGTATTTAGCCCGTCCTGCGCATGCGCACGACAACTTACTGACTTCCGCTAGGTAAGTGTCATTTCTTCTGATGTAAATCATGGCAGAGCTCCACAAACGGACACATGATCACGGTGACAGAGAGTTGTCAGCTGAAGGAGCATCCTCCGAACACAAACCAGTCACATCCGGGGATAATGGAGTGGTTTTAAAGCTGCTGGCGGCGGCGTTTTACGGAGTCAGTTCATTTCTCATCGTGGTTGTAAACAAAAGCGTCCTGACCAACTACAGGTAAAAGTGCAAAGTACAACATCTACTAGTTAAATAAGAATAAGGTGGACTGCAGAAGTAGAATAAGTACTAGTTCAGATGTTTTATGCAAAAAAAAAGTGATAGTAAAAGTAAAAAATCGGCTTCTCTTTTGTAGAGTTACAAAGTTAGAGTTTAACTAAGTTAAGGTGTTACATGTTAAACGTGTGAAGACATTTTAAAGCTGTGGTGTCTATTTGAGATATTACCTTATATTCTGCTTGATAGAACAAAAGTATACTATGCTGCATTATTATATAAGTATTTTTAGAAATGTTAAAAGTAATAACGTCTGGGTGTCACTTGTGGAGTTTTAGTAAAAAGTAACTTGAAATGTAAATGTTAGTCACTTGCAAGTAGAAATCACACAAAGTTTGTTTTAGGAGCGTTTCCTGGACTCAAAAAGGTAATGGTTTGAGGTGCTCTTTGGATGGGAAAATGTAGATCAAGAAAAAGAAAAATTCCAAGGCACTCTCATGTATCAAAATAAAAAGCCTTTATTGCATTGGCTTAGGTTACATAGACCTTATTAAAAGACGCGATGGGGTCTTGGAATTTTACTTTTTCTTGACTTGCAAGTAGAGTTGGGTAATGGGAATGTTATATTATTCAGGTATTTTTAATTCATACACATATTAGTCCCTAAAGATCATTATATAGTCATCCATCAGAATAAAAACACATCAACTCTCAGATGTGATGATGCAATTTGAGCTGTTTTATCTTTTTTTGTTTTGTCTTTTTGTTACAGATTTCCATCATCAACATGTGTTGGAATTGGTCAAGTAAGTTTATCTCATCAATAATGTTTAAAACACACTCTGAAACAGTTGAGGGTAAAATTTACTCACTTTGGCTGCACTTTATAGAATTTAAATAGTAGCAGAAATCATTTTTAGTATTGGCTTTTATTCATCTCAGTACATATCAAGTTTCTGGAATTTGATGCTATTTCACTTCTAAAAGGAAAATTAAAAGATAATTTGCCAAGACTTAGGGGGGAAAATAAGACAAAAATTTGCACCTGAGTGCTGTGACACAGATCTTACCTTTTTTGCAGGAAATTTGAGACAATAGAAATGTTAAATGTTCAATATGGAGGAAATATATGGAAGTAAATCTGTGCCTGTCTTTTTAATGGTTGTATTTTATAATTTAAATTCTCTTTAGTTGAATTTTTCTTGAACATTTGAATTTTTTAATAAATTATACATAGTTTTATAATCTGAATTAATTATTTTTAAAAAAGCTTTCTAATTCAATATTTTCAAACACAATGATTTTCAAATTCAATTTAACAACAAAAAAAAAAAAAATCATTATAGCATGGCCAACTTGACCAGGCAACATCAATGGAGTAAAGAGCCACTTGGTTTAACTTTCACCCAATCATGCATTGCGAAGATCATGTGACCCTCAGTTTGCGGTGCACATATGCGCCATTATGTAAATGGCCGCACCTGCACCGCTACCTGAGCGGCATGACACATGATTAAGTGAATGTTAGATCAAGGAGTTCGTTACTCCATTGGTTTTGCCTGATCAAGATGTCTGCACTGTATTGAATTTGAAACTCATTGTATTTGAGAATATTAAATTTAATTTTTTTTTTAAATAACTGAATTCAGATAATGAAACTCTATGTGTAACAAAATAAATAAATGAATAAAAAATATAACTATTCCAAAAAAATTAACTATAAGAAAATTAAATAACGAAATTCAACTATTCAAATCAAAAAATCTTGCAAAATCCAACTGTTCAATATCTGATGGCATAGATTTACTTCCGTAGGACAAGGATGGGTTGTGTAACTAATAGTGGGAGTATGTGTTGTCTGACTGTATGTATCTGATGTGTATTTACGTCTGTTTTAACTTCACTGCTTTTACAGATGCTGGCTACGGTCGTAGTACTGAGGACTGGGAAGATGTTGGGCGTTATTTCATTTCCAGATATGGATTTAAGTATTCCACGGAAGGTGAGGGGAGTAATTGTACTGCAAAGATCATTAAATACCTCTCTTACAACCCAAAGTCAGAAAAAATAGAATACAAACTGAAAAGATAGGAGTGATATCAAAATGTATTTAGTTGAATTACAGACATTATATTTTGTGTTTCATGTTCTGGTTGACATCATTTCATTTGTAAATACAGACACATTCCTGACACATGAAATGTTGTGACAGTTGTATTTATGGGGCTAAAAATCAGTCAAAGTAATAAGGAAGTAAAGCACAACGTATTATGAAAAGTATGAAGATGAAATTATATATATTTTTAAAAACTTCAGATGAAAATGAAAAGAATATGCGATCATAACAAGACAAAAATAATGTTTTTGGTTTTTTTTTAAATTAAATACATAAGAAAAAAAAATGAACTAAAAGGCTTAAAGACAAAATTTTCATTAGAGTCAAAGATTAAAAAAAAAAAAAAAGCATTTCAGCCCAGGAAGTATATGTCAAATGCACAGCTTAAAATGTTCAAAATGCAGAAACCTATAATACAAAATAATTTACATTATTTTATGTTTTAGATGAGTTTCTATAATTGATGACTAAATTTGTGGTTAACAAATATCTTATCCGTCGATTGAATTGGCATTACTGTCAAGTGGATTATCTGACTGGACCCTTTAATATCAGACTTAATAAAAATATGAATAAATAATAAAACAGAAGTACATCATAGGTCACAGTGGAACTAAATATTTTTCACTTCAATATGTTATCCCTCAGATCGTATTTTCGTATAGATGGCTCTTAAGTAAATTTTAAAAGGTGTTTGTTCTAATAAGTCCTTTCAGATTTTCTTGGGGAAAAACTTCCTTTCCATCTTGAAAAAATACTTAAAAAAAATTCCAAGTATGATAGTCAAACAGTTGGTGTGTTTGTTTTCCTATAGCCTACGCACATAAATTAATAATTTTTTTTCAGTGGAAGATGGATTAATCATGGTTTTTTCGCCAAGAAAATCTGGGGACTGGGACTTGCTGGATCCTCCTTTTTTCTAGTAATTTTACCTGTAAAGCTTTAGAGCACCTGTCAAAGATTATCATTTATTTGTTTTGGTTCAATTAATGCTCAGCTCATCATCCAGCTGCAGAAGACTGATAACCATGTGAGGTCTTCCAGGCGTGTGGAAGAGGGAAATATCTAAAACATGGAGGGTGTTTGAATACCCTTGACACAGGGGTCTCAAATTCATTTCAGTTCAGGGGCCACATTCAGTCAAATTTGATCTGAAGTGGGCCACAGCAAGAAAATCATAACTTGTAAATAATGACAACTCCAAAGTTTCCTCTATGTTTTAGAGCAAAAAAAGTAAAATGTACGATGAAAATATTTACATC
>JAPTGZ010000010.1:4537500-4547845 GCA_029814645.1 Fowleria isostigma | reverse complement strand
GTGGACGGGGTGGACGAGGGCGTGTCAGGGGGAGGGGAGTCCGGCGGCGGAGGTGGAGCGGGTTCATCAGGAGGCGGGGGTCTGTCGTCGGTGAACGTGACCCATCTGGGGGACACCTCCTCACTGGTGCGGGGGCTGTCCGAGGGGCCAAACACATCGTCCAGGTCAGGGGCCGGGGAGCTGCGGTACGAGGCGGGGGACAGGACGTTCAGGTAGATGGGGGCGGAGCTACGAGCTGCTCTTCCATTTGGTAGATCAGCTGCAATGGAAACACAGAATACTTAATATCACATCTCACACACATGTATGACCATTAACAGAGTAAAAGTACTGGAAAATTATAATTAAGTAAAAGTATCTTCACTTTGCTTAAATTCTACTCAAGTTAAAATACTGTTTTTATTTCCTGAAGGCTTTTATTGTATCTTGTTTTTATCTTGATGTTATTTATTTTATCTTTTTACTTATCCATGCTGCCATATTGATAAATGGTGGAACACTGAGCACTTTTTTGTCTTTACACTCGATCAAGTACCTGCTTAACAGGTTCAATGTGTGTTTTGTAATGTAATGTCAAATGCAATCACTCTTTCTGCAAAACAAATCTACCCATGAGAGATATATATATATAAAGTAACATTGAACTTAAAAATCTACGAGTAAAAGTAGAAAGCACTTATTTTAAAATTTACTTTGCATAAAAGTTACTTAGTTACAATTACTTGATGCAAAAAAAGGACGAGTCATAAATCCAATCCAGCATTAGTTGTTTTCAATCAACTTTTAGTCCACATAATTCGGACCTTTCAGGCAGTGTAATACCTTTTTCGGACCACCTCATAAAATATTTTCGAGTACAAGTGGCAGAAGTTGTGAATTCTACGATCCATTTTTTTTCTTTACTGACAAATGCTAGCTGACCCGATGCTGATTGGTTTTTCCCGCATTAAATTTTTTACCTAGTAACGGGTTTTCCAATGTAGCAAAGTAAAACTGCCTGGTTCAAAATGTACTTGAGTAAAAGTAAAATTACCAATTTAAAATTACAAGTTGATCAAAAACTACTCAATTACAGTAATATGAGTAAATGTAATGTGATTACTTTCCACCTCTGCCGTTACTGAGGTAAAAACTGAAGGTGATCTTACCAGCGGAGTCTGAAGGATAACCGTAATGACTTCTTGATGGAATGTTTTTGGGAGGAAGAGGAGGAGGAGCTGCAATGAAGAACACAAACAGATTTAGAACAATTAAAACCCCTTTAAAATTATATTCAGTGTTGAAGCGTTTTATCCTATGTCAAAAAAATGGAGACACCTGCCCTTTTAATGTTTTGTGGAAAAAAGTGTTCGGACACCTTTAAATTTTACATATTATCATGAAATATTTGGGGAAAAGTCTTTTTTTGTGTTTCAAGAGGTGTGGCTGCATTAGACAGACACAACTGCGAATGTTTTGGGGATTTTTTTGTTCACAAGAAAAAAACAGCAAAACTAAATTCTTGGTAGTTTCAACATATCATGCTCTGTATGTATTTCATTATCTCGCTAAAACATTTGGTTTTGACCTCGATGGAACAGAGCATGTGCAGAAGAGGGCATGTGAGTTTGGAGAATGGAACAATACTGACTTGAGTGATTTTTAATGCATTATATCACAAATGCATGGGGTGTCCAAAAACAGTTTTCTACCCTTGTATGTTCTTTTCTGTGATCTATCCTCCAATTACACCTACTACACTACAACTCTTACATAATACACACCTTATAATACGCAATGTTTTTTAGACAAGCTTTCGGATGACCGAGTGGATTGTTTTTTGTTATTTTAAAGATATGTTTGTCTGTTACTTTAATTTGATGTATTTTAAAGTTGTGTTATTGCATTTTCCATATTTATATTTTATGCCATGCTGTACTTTATTGTAAAGCACTTTGTGATTTTATCTGTAAAAGTGCTATGAAATAAAGTTTACTTCCTTAAATACTTAGAACTATTTTTACAATAGCATCATATGGGGTCACTCAAATATAGCTAGCATAATACTCTGGTGTTCAAGTTATATAAATGCAAAGAATTGACACATTGCTCTGAACATTTTTATATTGATCAGTGACTGAAAAAACAGTAATTAAACCAACATTTAATTTAAAAGGAAATGTGTGTATTTTTGTAGAAGATTGCATTTGCAACACTTGCAAAGAGAATAGAATTGTTTTGTTTTCACAAAGAGGCAACAAAACAAATTTGAGTGATGAAATTCAGTGAAATGTTTTGCCCACTGGAGTTTTCATTTTGGCTTCCTGTAAACTCAAGAGGGTTCAGTGCTTATGAGAAGGACCATGTACTGTTATAAATCTTACTATAATATGACTAAAACGCACCTCCTGTTGGGAAACTCCTGCTTAAAGGTGATTCAGATCGTGGTCTTGAGTCTCCCCATACATCAGTTGGAACCACTGTGATCGAGGAATAACAAAATAAGGATTAATATCACCCCGAGACTGCATTTGTTATGTATATTGTGTGTGATTAATAAGTGACAGACCATCGTATCGGGCGTATTTGGTCTCTGAAGGCAGACCGAAGAAGGCAGGAACGTTCTGTGAAAGCCTCTCGCTGCAGGGACAGATACACAACAATCACAGACAGTTCCTCCTCATCTATCAAACTACACAGTAACACATCTGCAAAAGCATATAAACATAAAATGCGAATGCGGTCGGTTTTGTTAAACAGCACAACATACCTCGGCGTCTCTGGAGCAGGACTGGGTGTGGGGGTGGAGCGTCTGGGTCTGGCAATCTCTTCGCCTGTGACAAAAATAACAAAAGTCAGCTGTTGGTTTGTTGTTATTTCTGTAGACAATGCTCCTGTAAAGTGAAGGTAAGGCCTTTTGCAAACAGATACTTACAAGACAAGTTTCTTTTCATCTGCCCCTGGAAAAGATATAATCCAAACAAAAGACACAGTGTGAGTATAAACTGGAAACAACTGTGATGTAAATCTCATTTTCACACACCCTACTGATGGTATTTAGCGGAAAAAGCACCTAAATTTAACATCTACCCCTGTGAAGAATAATATTAATGATATATTTTGATAAGATGTATGTGTGTAATATATCTATAAATGATGGTAAATGGTCATAACTTTCCCTACTTTTATAATATCTATAAATAATATCATGACATTAATAAGAAGTAAATGTTTTTGTTGTTGGCAGAGGGTTAGAATTGAATGACTGTCTTTGACTGACTTTTATTCTTTTGAATTTTTTTATTGTATTGCTTTTTGTGTGAATAAATACAATAAATTATAAATTATTTTTAGAAATTCATCTTTGGATGTAACTGAATTAACACTTGTCAAAATAAAAGTGATTGAATATTCTGTGATGTTAAACTCACATTAAAGTACTGTACTATTGTATATTAAAATATCTTGCATAGAAAAAAAATTAGGTATTAATTGTCATCCAGCAAAAACAGTGAATAAATGTTTGAAATTTTAAGTCACATTATCATTAGTGTCTGATGTTGGAATTACCCCTGAGTTTAACTTTATATGAGTTTTTCAAGTATTTCACCAAAAAGTCTAATTTTATTTGCCAATAACTTCATAAATTATTGACAGTGATATTTTCTTCCAAAGAAGCTAATTTGTGTTTAAAATAAATCCAATTGAAGATAAAGATAAAGCCTCTTCAATATGAAATTAACCCATAAAGACCCAAACCCCCACCAGCGACCAAAAGCATCTACTGATCTAAACTGTTTAATTCCTGTTGATCCACTAATCCTATCAATATATGCAAATAATTGGTATAAAATGCAGTTTTTCATCTTTTCATGGTCATCAGATATGACCTATTTGGACGTTCAGAGGCTCCATGAACATAAAAATACTATCATCTTATACAACAGTGAATCACTGGTAAAACCAGTGGTGTTTGATACATGACAGTTGGATGGAGATACTTGGTTTTAAGCTCAATTAAGGAGAAATATTTTGAAAAAGTCACCTCTTCCTCCATTTTCTCAAGTTTTGATATAATAACCCTCAACTTTAATTTGAGCTTTTATAGATATCAATGACAATCAGTAAATTAAATGTAGAAAAATACTAGATTTTCACGAGAGTACAAAATAGTAACCATATTACATGTATTTTACTGTGAAAGTCACTTTTTCTTCAGTTTTCTCTATTCTGATATAATAACTTTTGAATTAATTGAGTTTTCATGAACATCTAAATTGAATATGGGAAAATAAATATTATATTACTCCATAAATATATAATTGTTCTACTTATGTGCATTTTGCAACAGACACTTCTGTGTGCACTTTTATGTATATTCTACATGCATAGTTTCTGTGTATTTCTACATGCATAATCTCCTTGCATAATTCCCCATGTATAAGTTTATATGCACATTTGCCATGTCTATTTTATATGTATAGTGCCATACGTACATTCTTCATGTACAGTTCTTGATGTATAATTCTATATGTAGATTCTTCATGTATAATTCTTGATGTATAATTTCTTTATGTATATTTTCTGTGTATATTCACCATGTCTGACTCTATATGTGTATTCTCTGTGTATACTTCTCTATGCAGACTTGGTCATGCTCATGTATACTTAATGCATATGTGTTTTTATTTTTTTAGCAGTCTTTCCATGTACTGTATTGGCCCGAATATAAGACAACCCCCATTTTTTCAGTCTTATTTCAATGCAAAAAACACCATTTTATATTCGGGCCAATACGGTATATCTGTGTACACATAATGTGATGTATATGAATAATATTGAATATTGTACATGTATATGTAATTACCACTGTATGGTACATGGAGTGCATAAGCTCAAAATGAACTATTAAACTGAACTAAAGTGAACTAACTAAATAGAGAAAAATACATGATTATTATTATTTAGGGTGAAAAAGGCAAAATATAAATAGAATAATATTATTAGATTATAAGAAATGTGATAAATCACTTAAGACAGGATAAATGGAGAGAAAAATTCATTAGGGAACTGCCACAAAACTAGCACTGGGTCTTTATGGGTTAAAGTGATGGGTTCTTTGACATTCATCTGTTTTGCACAGTGTGAAACAAGTAGACAGTCAGTGTGAGAGCTGTGTTTCAGGTTGCCTGCTGCCAAAGAACCAGCAGATGGAGTGAAAAACTCACCGGGCTGCGTCTCTGAGACCAGCAAAAAGGAAGAGAGAACAGACCTGGGTCAGAGAGTGAGTGACAAATCAGTCAAATGGACACCAACTAAAAACTGCACACACCGCACCTCTTTACTTTCACCGCAAAGCCTTGATAATGCAACATGAGCCATAACACTGAGGTTATGCGCGACACAACCAACGTCGTGTGCGACACAGCTGCACACTGAATGTAGCAGGTCGCTCATCGTGTAAACTCTGCTGAGACCAAATCAACAGGTTCAGAGCTGTGTGTGTTAGGTTTATTGTGCATTATGTACCGCACACGCTTTGCAAGACAGGTTCAAGTAAAGCTGTAGTTTAACTCTTTCCCCCTTGGATGCCTACTAGGAACAACCCATATATAAGTTACAAGGGCTACCTATGGAACATTTTGTTTTTTCAGTGTGTTGTTTTCTGTTCCAGTGGCTACAAGCGTCACTACTTTAGCAAACTTCAGGGAAAAACCAGTGAAAATTTATTATTATTAGAATTTTTATTTATTTATTTTTTGGAAAAAAAGATAAATAAATAAAACAAAAAATAAAACAAAAACATAAATGATAAAAATTAAAAACAATTAAATTTTTTTTTTATTTTAAAATAATTTATTTTTTAAATTAAAACAAAAAAAATTAAACTATTTTTAAAAAATTTAAAAAAGAATTAAAAATAAATGTAAAAAATTAAGAAATAAAGAAAAAAATAGAGAAAATGTAGTATGGGTTGTGTTTGCCTCCACCTATCACAGCCTCTGTTACATTTTAAAAAACTAAGTTCTAATGGTCGTCAAATCACATTCTTACTGCTATAACAGAGGTGTCAAAACTCATCATTAAGGCTACAGGGGTCGTCAAATGTTGTCTTAATGGGGGAAAGAGTTAACAGAAAGAGGGAAAGTCAACAAAAAGAAGTGAGGTTGTTATTTTAAAAGGACGCAAACACTGAGGGTGAGACAGGAAGTGCATGCGGATAAGTAGATTTAGAAATCACAGAGGAGCATTTTCACCAAGTGAGCCCATGCCATGCAGCCTCTTCTGGTGAAGACACACACATGAAAACGTATGACATGCTTACCGGACTTCTCTTCTACTCGATGTCAACAGAAGAAAAGAGAAACATAAAGAGAGAGCGTCATTGAAGTCCAGATTCAAAAGCTATGCCAATATCTGAGCTGCAGAGTGTGTGTGTATTTTGTGCCCTTCAGTTCTGTGGTGCAGAACAAGAGCGTTGATCAGCGGCACTCACCAGAGATGGAGAGAGCGCCAGACCTCCCACTGAGGCTTTCAGCTCGTCCATAGATGGAGGGGCGCACTTGGCACTGTCCGACACCAGCGGCTTGATCTTGATTTTGAACTTTTTCTTGCTGTCCTCATCGTCGTCTGAGTCGCTGGAGGAGAAAAAGTGCTTTCCTTTGGAAGCTGGTGAGCATTTTGTCAAGGAAGTGGAGTCGGAAGATGGAGGCTAAGTCAGTCTTTTGCAGCATTTAAAGCCAATGTGACAGTCTTTCCTTTTAAGGTAATAACATGTTGCTTTAACCTCCTGAGACCAAGCAAAGCATTTTTGTCCTCTGTAGGGCCCAGAAAGTATGACTGTTGTACTTAAAGGGGTGATATTTTGCTTTTTTTTTTTTTTTTAATATAAATTAAATATAATATAAACAAATATAATTTTCTCATATCTCCTATTTGGGCCTTACTTATGTTAAGAGTATGAGTTCTAATGTTTAATATGTATTAATAAGTACTCCACCACTTTTAAAGGGTCCAGGCTATATTAAGCTTTGTTGCCAATAGCTTTAAAGGAGTGATATTTTGCTTTTTTAAACTGAATTATGCATTTTAAATCATTTTCCTGTGGTCTAAATGCTATGCTTGAGTCTGAATTCTTCATTAATTCAACCCCTAGGGTCCACCTTCAACCCTGTTTCTGAGTAATGACACAAGAGCGTTGGCCCTTTAAATGTAAATGAGCCACTTCACACCCCACCCCCTCCAGGTTGTTGACTATGCTACCTTAACTTGTGTTCATTAATACAACCAACAACTGAACATTTTAGTTTCAAAGTTTGGACATATTCTCAGAATGGACTACAACCACTGCTGCTGACAAACACTTATGTCATACTCGGAGAAATGTTCACAGGAAGTCTTGACCTTATATGGGCAAATGTCGTGATGTAACTAGTTATAGATGTAACAAATTAAGAAGGAATTAAAACGGGTTGTAGAACTCCACTCAACTTTTTGCCAAAATGAATACAAAGATATCTCTGCAGCACCTATAGGGTTCACATTCAAACTTATGAACTATTAAGATCCAAATACACAAAAAAATGTACCAAAGACTAATAAAAGTGGGTTTAAATAAATACGACCCCTTTAAAAAATGCTGCCCATTGCAAACGACATTCCATTGAAAATAAAAAAATAAATAAAAATTATGTAAAAATGTATCTGGAAAAAACTGTTGCCTTATGCATTTTCCATTCAAGTCAATAATTTAATGTAAAAAAGCTAAACTTTTCACTTTCCTGGGTCTCAGGAGGTTAAATCAGGAGTGTTAAACATACGACTCGTGGCCCAAAATCGGCCCACCAAAGGTTCCAATCTAGCCCGTGGGATGAGTCTAGTGCAAGAAGTGCAAAAATGTCAATGAGGAGAATAGTCAATGGTGTCAAACTCATTCTAGTTCCACACTCTGAACTTTTAACAATATTCCAATGTTAGTAAATGTTTTGTGTCTTTGAATATCCACTATGATCTGTAATGCACATGTGTAAATGATAAGTTGAGGCATAATATTAAAATTGCACTTATTTTTCTTAAGAAATATCAGGGGGGGTTTTTTAATGAAAGGATTTACCTTTTTGAAAAAGAGAAACATTTGGAGTTTTTATTATTATTATGTATAGAATATTATGCTATTACTTTACTGGTCCACTTGAGACCAAAACTGGGCTACACGTGGCCCCTGAACTAAAATGACCCCTGCCTTAAATACAATAGGTACTCTGTTTGTGCAGCATGATACTGGAGTGACAGTTGAATTTTTCCAGTTCCAGTTTCAGTAAGTAGTCTCACACCAGTTCTTCATGTTATTTAATTGTTTCGGGGGAATTTTTCTTATTTTCATGTTGTTGTTTTTTTAATCTTATTTCTTGACAAGCTTGTTTTTATTAGAAAACTCAGCACTACAGTTAATATTGACCTGACATTTATCATAAATAAGTGTCATTGTTTTTATAAGCTTAAATGTTAGGATTTTTTTGTTGTTTTAAGGCCCATTACAGTCTTTCAGTGACTTACAGTTTAAAGGTTTTAAGAAGACAATTTGGCTATATTTCTGAAACTAGGGAAAGAAAGACAATATTGTTAGACTTTATAAAAAGGAGACACAAGACAGTGGAAAAAGTCCCCATTTTCTGGATTTTTTTCTAAACACTAAAATATCTCCCCTAATATTAGAAACATAATCTCTTTTTTAGTCGAATATATCAAACTGATGGATGTTTTGCTGATCTAAAACCAAGGACCACATATGTAAAGACTTTGTTGCTTTTTTTTCCATAACTTAAATATAAAATGATCACATACATGTATATTGTCTTACCTACACAGACATGTATGTCTATGATATTATTTTTGCACCGACGGTCCTCGTATGTATAAATCTACTTGCCAATGATCCCAGCTGTGATTCTGATGTCCAACATGTTCCATATAGGATGAATCACGTTCATGTTTATTAATTTCATATAGATATGCAAAAGATGTGTTAAATAACGGGTCACACATAGAGTGCAGACATCCACCAAAGCTAATCTAGTTAGAATCTGGTCTTCATATTCACATTAATATTAAGTCATAAACCATAAATTATAACCTATTTTTAACCTCCTGTTTGTCAGTTTGTGTTGAACTTACTGTTACTTTAGTTGTAATTCATGAGCTGGTAGAAATCATCTTTGAGTTGGTAGTTGGTTTATTATTTAAAATCTATGTTAACCTGAGTCTGTCCACTGCAAGATAAACTGAAAATCAACTCTGGCCTCCATCCCGTTTAATGGACTTGCTCCAAAATTTAAGAGGTCCGATCTTGGCAAACGTCCTACCCTTCCACCAGGTTTGATTAAAATCATTGGAGTAGTTTCCTGACAAACAAATGTGAGTGACCGAATACTTTACTGGTTCATATATTCAAAGATCACTGCTGCTGTAAGTGGATCTGCTGTATGTTATGTGTTATATGTCTTTGCGGGTTAAAAAAGAAGGGCCAGTTGTGTTTGGACAAAGATGTAGGCACCAGCCGACTCACAAAGCCAGAAGAAACACGATATAGTCCTCTGTTGTTATTATACCTGAAGCTGTTTAAATGGTAAATGGTCAGTACTTACATATACAGTACTTTTCTACGTTTTCATGATGCCTAAAGCACTTTACAAAGCTTCACATTCACCCATTCGTGCACACCAGTGGAGCAGCTGCTGCCATGCAACTGGGAGCAATTTATTGTTCAGTGTCTTGCTAAAGGACACGTCAACATGTGGACAGCTGGAAGAAGGATTCGAACCACCAACCCTTTGGTTATTTGTTCTACCAACTAAGCCACACCCGCCCTTTTAGAAAATTATATTGTCTCAAATACCATTCAATATTTTTTTTTTAAATTAGGACGGAGTAATTATGCTTCCAGAGGTCTTTGTATTTTTGAATGAACTAAGTGAGGACAAATGTGAATGAAGTTTCTGATGAAGTTTAAAACATGTCTTAAGTATAAAATCATTCAAGAATATTAAGTTGAGATGGTAGATATGTTTTTGTTATTGTTGAATTTTTTTGTTATGATGAGAATGCTGATGCTGTATATATTTAATTTAATGTAAGTAGTGCATCAGGTGAAAAGGATACAAGGACACAAAATAAGCTTTTGCTTTTAGCCTATTCCTTTTTTGGTTTTTATGTTTGTTATAATTGTTGTACTAAGCACAACGACTAACTCTTTCCACTTTGGATGGCTATTAGGAACAACCCATACACAGTATATGTCACTAGTTCTACCCATGGAACATTTTGTTTTTCCAGTGTGTTGTTTCTTTTTCCAGTGGCTACAATCATC
>JAPTGZ010000010.1:4497858-4508665 GCA_029814645.1 Fowleria isostigma | reverse complement strand
TAAGTAGCTGGGATAGGCTCCAAGTGACCCCCGTGACCCTAGTGAGGATAAAGCAGGTTCAGAAAATGAATGAATGAATAAATGAATATTCAGATGGTTTTTGACTCTGCAGATGTATATACAGAGATGTGATGTAATTAAGAAAAACTTAATGCAATCATTGTTTACCTTTCCCCCATAAAAACGGTATTTGACGACACCCTCCCTGTACTCTTGCCTAATTATGACTAATCCATTAGTCTGTCTATGCTTACACACCTGAATCACTTCCCTCACGGAGAACAACTTCGAAGTTGTTCATCATAAACACAGTCCACTTTTTTACATAACAAACCGAAATATCACTCAGGCTGTTTCGGAACTTTTGTGATGAAGTGCATTGTGGGAAGCGAAAGCCGTTTCTCACAGATTCGGCAAGAAAACGAGACAGATCACAACAACCTAAAATCATACAGTCCACCAGGGTTGATTTAAAGAATGAGTATAGTCGGTGGATGGAGGTAAAGGTGACGTTTGGGTTCAACACTCACAAAGAAACAGTGAAATTGCTGCTGTGTCAAACTCCCATTCCCACAATGCACTCTGCGTCAAAATTTCCGACTAATGTATTAGTGATAATAAGCACGTTAACCAGTGGGCATCCAGATGTGTTAATTTAAAAGTTAAAAAAAAAAAATTAAAAATTAAAAAAATTATGAGGCTATTGTATTCTAAAATTACTAATATTTCCCAAAATATTGGTCCTATCAACTTGCCGTTTTTGCTAGTCTTTTCCTTAACCAAAAATACAGAAGTATGCCAAACTGCAGCAGTCAGCTCTTTCCAGATTTTGTGGGAATCCCCGGACTCACACACACACACACACACACACACACACACACACACACACACACACACACACACACATATACACAGAACTCACTTGGCTTTTATAATGCAGATTAGGCTATCACTTGAGTTTTATAAATTTGAAAAAAAATTGTGGTGAAAGTCATACACTCCTCTAAATTTAATATATTTGGGTTGTGACCAAACAAGACATTTTAATTACTTAATCTACAAAGTGTATGATTAACAATAAAAATAATTATTAGTTGCAACCTTAGTTTAGATGTCTGTGTAAGTTCTCATTTGCCTAGGTCATCATTTTTTATTTGTAGTTTCAAAAGAGCTAAACCCGTCCAGTTGAACCAAGAACTACCAAGAAGAACCGTAGTTTAGATAAACATTTTCATGTTGGTTCTTCAGTGTGGATCCAGTTGTAAAACTGTATTGGGCTGCTGTTTATTCTGTTTGTGTGCTGCCTCTTGGCCAGGTCGATATTGTAAATGAGAATCAGTTCTCAACTAACTTACTTGGTTAAATAAAGGTTAAATTAATTAAATAAATAAATAAATAAATAGGGACCTGCATCATGCATTGTGTTATAGACAGTTACATTTCTGTTTTTTTTTTCATGTGAACAGTAACAAATAACAAATATAACTGTAAAGTACACTATTTTGCATATAAATTACAATAGAGTATAAAGTATAATTAATGTAGAACTAAAAAATATCAAAACTGTTTATGGATACATTTATATTATTGACATCCCAGCCCTGAGCTGCAGAAATATGAGTTATTTAAGGTACAGCTGTTGTATAATATTGTATATTCTGAACAACTGTACAGAATGAAAGCATGACCAAAAACAATCACACAACTGATTATTCACCCCCTATGAAAGAAAACATTCAGTTCTAAGACATCTGTGTACTGGAATATCCCCCCCCTCTGGCTCCTGCTTTTATAGAGCTAAAAACAAAAAGTCGTTTAGTGTTGGTGAAATCACGACATCTCTTAAAGTCACAGACTCGTGGATGTCAGCTGACCCCGTCCTACTGAGCGCCACATAAAGATAAGCCTAACATTTAATCAATAGATGATTCACTGTTGTATTTATAGATAAAGGAGGATAAATATGAGTGTTACTCATACTCTATGAACATGTCCCTAACAGCAAACAGAGGAAAGGAAAATAATCTTAAATGTATGAAACTGTCTTGTAATTTAAAGAAATAAAAAGGTGTGCAAATGTCTTAAAACTATAAAAAGTGTATTGTGACTAAAAGATAAAAATAGACCTTAAAACTAAACTAAAAAAGAATAAAGTAAGAGCAAACAAACTTTTATACACTATAAATGTATAAATACAATGACGGGTTATACAAAAAAAAGATCAATAATTATTCCAGTCAAAAATTTAGAAGCAATCATTTCTGTGTAAGAAGTCTGTCTGCTCAAAATAAAGCAAATTTCCCTTATTATAGGCAATGTTATGTAAGACAGGCTTAATATTTGTACTATATTAACATAATTATTTATATTAATAAATGTTGCTCTGGTTACATTTATTAAATATAGTCAATATGTCTTGATTTAACTAAAATAAATCTGCCAATGTGGTAAATATGTCTTAAGACTAAAGTTAAAGTGTGAGGTAAAGGTGGATGTGAGCAACTACAACACAGTCATCAAATATTCATTTTCAGCTGCTAAGACATCAAACAAGAAATTGGCTCGACACATTTTCTGAGGTCAAATTTTCAAAAACTCATTTAAAGAAGACAACAATATTAGTATATATCTTACTTTTATTACAGATTTTGAAAATTTTTTATTTTTTTTGTCCTTACAACCTTAAATGTGTGTTTCCTTCCTCTTTTCATGTGCTTATGAGTAAACTTTTTTCAATCTTGTCTCTTAAATTCCCTTTTTTGATTTTAATGTCTTTTTTTTTTACTCTATTTTAATTTAAATGTATGATTTCAATGTATAATTTTAATATAATTCATGTCTGTCTTTTATTCTGTGAATGCATTTTAAAATATGTTTTATCTCTGATGATTTTAATTTCCTTTTTCACCCCTTTTATTTGAATGTAATTTCAATGGCTTGCTTTTTTCTTTGATTTTTTACACCTTTGAGTTACCTTGTGTATAAATAAGTGCTACACAAATAAACTTGTCTTTTTTATTCTGACACTGTTAAAGAAAAAAGAACAACAATGCATCAAAATTGAGTGCTGCTGCCAATCACTGACCCATTTCAAAGCCTAATAATAATAATAATAAGGATAATAAGAATCAAATATTCCTTGAAATGAATTTTATGGAAATTATTTTATTCTTTTTTCTTTTTTATATAAAAACAGAGTGGCGATAGAGAAACACAATGACCTTTAAAGGGTTAAAATCCCAAAAACATAATTAAAAATGTATGTGTATGTTTCAGGCTGAAGTAGTTTTAAAAGACACTAGTTTTAAGTGGAAAAAATATTAATCTATATTATTCTTACAACAGTTTTTTGGGAAGATGATTTTTTTTTGTCATTAGGAATAAATGATATTGCCTGACAAGCTAACTTTTCTTCCTTTTTCTGCCCTAATACTATCATTTCATTTTACTCTGACTCTGCCACTAGATGGCGTAGCAGCCCTAACTAAACCCACCATCTGCAGCTCACCTTTTTCTAAGACATAGCTGGTCATGAACCACTTATTCCTCTATATGTTCTTAACATGTGTGTGAACGTTGACAGTGACAGTGAAGCCCACAGTGTTGAGGCTCGACCGTGTTGTGTATTCGCTTTTAGAAACGGTTGAGGGGGATGATGTCAGGTATCGTATCTACAGGAGCCTCTGAAAGAGATGTCAGGAGGTGGCAGTGTTTTACACCGGTGAATGAACCAATTGTCTCTGGGCAGAAAAGGCTGAACACAGAGAATGTGAAAAAAAGGAGCAAAGAGGATGATGTAATCCCATAAAATTGGCTACAATGGACACAAGGTTATGGTGGAGCTGAGACGGCCACAGCATACAGTATATTCATATTTCTGGTCGTGGGTGTGTAGATGCTAATGTCTGTGACTCTATAACGGAAAAATGCAGCTGCAAATATGAACATAATGGACATTTAAGACAAGGTCAGTGAGAGAATGATCAAAGCGTCCTTTCTGTTAAAGGCATATCCGGACTTAGATTATATTTCTGTTTTTATACATGTTCCTCTATTATATGTTGTCTTCTTATGTATTTTTGCTTTCATATTCCAGCTTGTCATAAGAAACGTGCCATATAAACAAACTTCCCTAGACCCGATGAACAGATGTATTGCTTTTTACAGCATCTATGCTCTCATCTTAGATGGATATTTTTGTCGTAGCATCATTATTGCACACAGGAAAGTAAGAACCAATGAGTATCTGTGCACAACACTCACAAAGTTACATACATGACATATGGAATAAATCTATTTCTATAAAATAAGAACTGTTTGGTGATATATCATCGCTCCTTAAGGAAGTTCTAAGTTGAAATTCAACAGAGCCCGAGGGGAAACTGTTTTATATTATGCAAATAATCAAAAAAGCAGCCTCTAGCAGTTAATTGGCTGTTTCACATAAAGCAGGTTAAGGGTGTGGTACAGTAGTTCTAGCCTTTAAAATGTGATTCTTAAATAGACTTAGTTAGAGAGCGTATTTGGTGATCTTCTGTCTAAAAGCATGTTAGGCTAATGTGCAAAATTCATGTGTCTGCAAATTCACAAATGCATGGTGCAAAACATTTTGCACTGTATAAAAGCTGAGGCCAAGGATCTGCCTTGTTTGCATATGACCTCAGCTCCAACGCCTTAGGCTAAACAGAAACACCATCCATTATGAGGAGTGGTTAACCAGCTCTCTCCCAAATTACAGTGACTCTGGGTTCCCATTTTACTGATTTAGCGGTTGTGTGGTTCCCCATCTCATGTTACTGACTGTTATAGTGAGACGTACTCACGCAGACCATCGTCCCCTTGTAAAAACGAGCTAGGCATTTGGATTTAACAAGCACCAAACAGGCACAGGGTAACGTTTTAAGAGAACATTTACTTATTTAACTAATTTTAAAGTGCAGCTGAGCTCCAATGACAGATGATGCTGCTTCGTCGCTTCGCTCACTCGGGCTTTTCGTCTGAGACTCAACCACATCCTCCGTCAAAGGCAGGAGGAACATTTTACCACCATGACCAAACGACTGTCGCACAAGCGTTTCAAGAGAGACGGGACATTTCCTGAGTGTGCATGACGAGCCTCCGGTCGACCCCGGCAGTTACTCCGCGCTGTGATTGGCAGCTGTGGAGAGGTATCCAGATAACACCCTGGTTATAGAGCTGACCCCGCTTTTAACCTGCTGGCACACCTCCTGTCTTCACCCCCATCCCCCCTGGCAAACTACGAGCCCGATCCTGACAACATTTACCCTGTGCCTTGTGCTCAAGGCCTGCTCACCAACCTCCACAGGAACATCTGCCTGTTTTTAATACTGACCTCTGACCCCGGAGGCTAAAGATAAGTTAACCTTTACTACCATGTCATGAAGCTAGAAACATGTTCTCTTGTAACGCTGTTTTTTTAGCGCACATGTGCAAGACAGCTGAGTAGAAAGACGCATTGGAAAAGCAGCAGGGTTTCCCCTACCATTATAACATTATAAGTTTTAGGTGCAGCACTTGAGTCATTTTGGGCACCACCTAAACCCCATTCAAGAAAAATAAATGTGCAAACCATCAAAACTAACTGCAATGACTTTCCCCAGATCTAATGATCACAGATGGCCTCATTGCATTGACATGTTCTTGGAGGCTTTATACCCATGTATTTTACTAAAAAAGATCCAGAATGTAAGAAGATCTTGCGGAAGGACTGTGGACCAAAGTCTGATTCCAAAATCAGGGGAAATACTAAAGTCCAAACAGCACCCAAGGTCTCTGAAAACCAAGGGAAATCAAAGGCAAACCTCGTAATCTAACTATACAGTTTTAGTTAAGGTACTACTTTTTACATTAAATTTGAGGTAGTAAAGCAGCTTTATACAATCTACTCCACTATATTTGTCTGACAGCATTGGTTACTTTCAGTTTCATCCTTCTGTCCAGTAAATCATATTTGTCTCCAAATGTTTCTGATAAACTGAATTAAATTATCCTCAATAGGTTGAATTTAATGTTATTGTCCTTCTTGAGATAAATTAACTATTTAAGAGACCTACTGGATTATTAAGTGTATTGTCATATAAGCTGAAAATAGGCCTGTTTTTTAAGCTCATGAAAAGGTGATGTTTAAGAGAAACTTCTGGATGTAGTTCTCTTCAAATATGATGCATTGCTGTAGATTAAACCAGGGCTTCCCAAAGTGGGGTACACGTACCCACTGGGGTACTTGGAAGAAGCCCAGGGGAAATGTAATTTTTTTTTGTGAAAATTCATTAAATAAGTCATCATATGCTCAATACAAAACAAATGATGAGCATTAATGTGGAAATATGAAATACAATAAATACATTCATATAATAATTTTATTGTCAATCATCTTGTTTAGGCTTTCATAATACTTTAAGAACATTTCTATTTTATGCTATTCAAAATTAGATTATTTGAGTTGATAAATCATTATTTTTTGTTGATAAAAGGTTAATTTTTTGATTAATTACCAATTTATTTATTTTTCATATCATCGAAAGAGGGCACTTTTCAGTTTATATTTTGCACATAAAATTTACTTTAAAATTTGTTATTTTTATATATTACAGTTAAATATATGTTGTTTGTTTACAAGGTTTTAAGAATATAAACAGACACCTTTGACACAGGAATAAATTTTGTCTATTTTGGTTTTGTTTTAAATCAAAATGCTGAAACTTGAGAAGGGGGTACTTAGTTAAAAAAAAAAGTATATTTCAGGGGTTACTCCACTGTAGAAAGTTTGAGAACCACAGGATTAAACACTAGCACTATATTAAGTTGTTTAAATAAGTTAAACCCTCTGCATGTACAGCAGTAAAATGCAACATGCAGCTGTAATATGAATCCAAAAACCATAGACTGTATATAATTAGTGGACAGAGGAACTGTGACGTCACCCATTGGTTTCTGAACTGCTGTGTGAAGCACTTTGCATTTTGACCATCGCCGTGTTGGCCTTTTGAAGACAAAAGTGACCATATTTGAGCAAATAGGGGCAGAGCTATAGGATTGCAAGTCATCTTCGAGGGGTTATGGGTGAGCTAATGCTAAGCACTAGCTTACTGACCTGGTAAAATAGTAAACTTTACCAAGCATTTTGAAACAAAATTATTTTATATCAGGGTTTCTGCAGGTATTAGTAAATCTAATGTAATGCTTTTAATGCCACTTTAAACAAATTTAATGCCCATGTCCAATTATATATACATATATATACACATATATATATGTGTGTGTGTATATATAAATAGATATATATGTATATGTTTGTGTATATATATACACATATATATATGACAGTTTACCATTAACAGGCTTTAACCAGGTTCTGAATAGTTCCTCCTCCAATCACTTCTGCTGAAACTTGCATTTTCCTATTTTTCTGACATTTGCTCGTATTCCTTCTGCTCTTTCGCCACAGCATGAGCATGCTCACAGCACGTTGCATTCCAAGCATCTGGTGTTATGACTTTGTATACCGGCCAAAAACAATACCCAATTAAAGGGTTCTACATGTCAATTACACTATACTTCCAATCAAAATATTTAAATGCTTATATAATCAAAATATATCATGAATAACAATATTTTTTTTTCTTCAAGTGTATTTAATTTTTTAATGCCTCTGGACATTGAATTTAATGCTTTTTAATGCCATTTAAGGCCTTAATTTTTACAATAATCTATTTAATAATTCTTTTCATGCTTTTTAATGACCTGCACAAACAATTGTCATTGTTTCAAAGTCCAACATGGTGGACTCGCAGACTTAAATTTACTCCAAGATCTAATAACTACAGATGCCCAGATCAAGTGAAACTGGAATGACTGGGAAAAAAACAACTTAGTATTTTTTAGGGGTATAACAAAATAATCATTTCTCGAAACGATTTTGAAATACAATACAGAGCTCACGATATGAAATAAATATTAAAGAAAATCAACTAATGAAGATAAATTTGATGAAAAACCATTTGACCATGAAGTTGGACAGTGTGACTGTGTGGGTGTGTTTTATTCTGTATGATATAAAGAAAGAATGAAAACACATTTTAATTTACCAATCTCACTGAAAACTTTTGTCTTAGTAGGCAGTGGGAGGAGCTTCTCTTTGAAGGACATAAACAGAGATACAAGCAGTGGGCCATACCTACAGCCCATACCGTGTGTAGTTACTGCACAGATGAGACAGTGGAGCAACTTAAACCTTTGTGAATTATAAAACCGAGCCCCCCCCACCACCACCACCACCACAGTCATTGTTGTGGCGGCACAACAGTGACTGGACATTAACTGGTGGGGGTGGGGTTTCTTCTGCCTGGACAGACACACACACACACACACACAGTGTCCTGTAAAGCAGTAAGCACCAATGCAAAACCGTGGTCCACAAGGGTGGACTGTCCTATGCAGGACGGACCTAGCGTCCACTATTTTCTCGTATTCCTCCATTTTCACGTGAAGTGAGAGCGTTGCTACAATTGGCGAGAGCGTCACAAATCATCAATCTCAGTGCGCAACACCCCTTTGTGTTCTTGAAATTTTTTAACCTGATTTTCCTTTTGTGCATCTTTGAATTTTACTTGATCTTTTTTTTTTTATTTCGCAAAATTTTGTGCTGTAAACTTTTGTAACACGTATTTTTAGAGACTAGCTCAAAGTAAGTCAATAAAGCCATCAGGTCTTCTGGAAGCAACCCCCAGTGGCCATCATTGGTATTACAACTTTATGATATTTCCACATTGAGTTCATTTTGGAGCAGAAATGCCTCCATATTTTCATTAACACTACATTTAATAGTAAAACACTGACAGAGACCACTTGAACACATAATGACTACTTGAACATTTCATACTTTAGGTACTTTTTGTTGACAGTACTCAGATACTCTTTCTTGGATAAGGCTTTAAATGCAGAGCCTTCATCTTGTACTATTAGTAGTTTCGCTGAGGTAGAGGTTCTGAATACTTGTGATTATTTCTGCGACATACAGAACACACCCAAAAGAATAACTTAGAAAAGCAATGTTGAACACTAAAGTTTATAAAGGCAGTCATAACTACGTCAACACAAATAGCGAACACTTGTTGACCTAATGTCAGAATGTATGCTTATGACTCCTTTCCTTTGGGCACAGACCGACATTTCCTCCTTTATTTCCACAGCGCGCGTTTATGTAACTAAAGCATCTGAATACTTTTTCCACCGCTGAAAGTCAGGCCCGGGTTTGGTTTAACAGGGAAACTACACAAAGAGTTCAGGAAAAAGTCTTGCGAAGAATCTTTGTCTGAAGTGCAAAAGGCTGCAGTACTATTTCCCTCTTTCTCCCACCCTCCTGCCAACACCAGTCAAGGGATTTTCCTTCCCACCATCTCCGGCTGGAACACTATTTCCGGATTGTGTCGTTCATTTACTTAGTTTGCAGAGAATGAGAGGCCATGGAAAACTGAGTGTGGCAATGTGGCTACAGCGGTGGGGAGGGAAAGACAGACAGACAGAGGCAGAGAGAGAGAGAGAGAGAGAGAGAGAGAGTGCAAGACCGAGCTGGATCGTCAGAGACAAGCCCAAGCAACGGCCTTTACCAAAATAGCACAAGCAAGAATCTTTGTGGGTAACATAAATTTGAGCATGATGAGTGTAATCAAACTGAGAGGGGTTTGACATGCGACATAAACTATCTCCGAGGCCATGTGATGTTGAGGATTCCTTTGTCACAGCTGTGTGTTCGCCTCTGTGCTGGTTGGTTGGTTGGTTGGTTGGTTGGTTTGTTTGTTTATCTGGCTGTCTCTGCGTTTCCCAGAACATCCCATTACACTACTACGTCTGCAGTTAACGCGCAAGCAAAGGATGTTAGTGACCCGCTTACCTTTTGACATTTGCAGTGTTGATAAAAGCTAACACTCACTGACGAGTGTAATTGTCAAAGAAAGGTGGTCATACGAGCTTAAGGGGCCTTTGACCTTCAAGCGGTGCGCTCTATCCTTGTTAGATGACCAAACAGGATTGAATTCATTCACTAAGCTCGTCTTTGTCTTGACTCCAGGGAGTTTTACAGGAGGAACAAAGCACTTCTGAGCTGCCTAATAACCACAGCTCATTATTATATCTTTAACTTAACCAGTTAGCTCAATATAATAATGCAGCTGATTTTATTATAGGTTTTAATAATGATATCCTTCATCAGTTGTGTTTTTTTCAGTTTAATTTACTGGACAATTGTGCAGTCGATTAGTGGTGAGAGCAGGAGTCTCAAACTCATTTTGGTTCAGGGGCCACATTTAGCCCAATTTGAGCTCAAGCAAGTCGGATCAGTAAAATAATGATATGATAATTTATAAATAATGACAAATCCAAGTTTTCTTTTTGTTTTAGTACAAAAATTTCATTAAATTATGAAAATATTTACATTTTACAAAAAAATGTGAATAACCTGGAAGGAAAAAATGCAATTTCATTAGAAAAATCAGTGCAATTTTGATATTAGGCCTCAACTTATTGTTTATTTACACACAATGTTACACAAATATGTGGAAACAGGCAGAATATTGTTAAAATTGTGCATTTCCGGTTGTTCATATTTGTTTTATTTATATATTTAAGTGCATTTTATCATGAAAGGATAGTCTGTAAATGTAAGTATTACATTTTTTCCACATAATTTTTTAAGAATAAAATTTGTAGCTGTTATTTATGGGTTGTTATGTTATTATTTTACTTGAGGTCACACTGGTCTGTTAGTGGAACCTGAACTACAATTATT
>JAPTGZ010000010.1:4478488-4490251 GCA_029814645.1 Fowleria isostigma | reverse complement strand
AATCAAAACTAAATTTAAAAAATGAAATAATTTTTTAAAAATTAAAAATGAAGAAAAAAGTAAAGAAAAAAAAAAAATTTAATCCTATTGCTTGGCCTAGTATGGGTTGTGGTCACCTCCACCTCACCATCTGTTACATTTAAAAAACAGAACCTGTTCTAATGGTCGTCAAATCATGTCTTTAGTGAAATAAGAGAGGTGTCAAAACTTGTCATTATGGGTATGGGGGGGGGTCATCAACTGTCATCTTTATGGGGTAAAGAGTAAAACACAGATTTTCAAATTCAAGACTTTTAAGACCCCAACCAATTTGAAATCAAAACCAAACTATAACTGCTTTATCTATAGATTAGCTTCTTTTTTTCAGTTTGTCTTTCTATCATAAAGGCACACACTCACTTTTGTGAAAATTTGGCCAAAGGTACAATCTGACAATACAAACTACAACGCAATCTCTGGTGCTGACAAATAATCCTTGATCTCTGCATTTGCCGCGAGATAGACAATCAGAACACAAAGTTAAGTCAAACAGATGACGATGATGTTCTAACCTTCTGGTCCATACATCTCACCCCGTGGCCTCAAAGCGCCAAGGTGAATCCTAACATATGACGCAGAAAATGAGTTGACTGGCTCAGCTCATAGCTCAAGGTTGTCTCATTTACACAGGTCACCGATGCCACTATTGTTCATGCAGGAGTTGTGTAATCCTAGATTCTTTTGTCCTATCCTCTTATTGTTATGGCTCCTGACCGGCTGCTTAACACACGCTGAAATAACTTCCTTAAGACCTATGTAAGCAAATACCACTTAAAGTATTTGTGCCGTACATGATAGTGCGCATGTGTGTGTGGGCAAAAGGGAAGGGGGCTGCTCGAGAGTAGACCTGGGTGGTTTGTTTTGTCAGCAAAATGTCAATCTGTCTTTGCAAGGTTATCCCAAATGATCTCCCTAAATACACAGGGCTTGGTTGTCCATCTGGTTGGCAGTTGAGAACTCACACCCCCCCATTAACACCCACCACCACTAACCCAGGTCTGGAGGTCTTGCCTTTTTACCTCCCACAGAGAGGATATGAAAAGACCGACAAAGCTTTCCATTCTCTTCTTTTACTGTCAGATTTTTGGATCAGTGTAATCCTCAATGGCTGTAACACATGTACAGCGGTTTGGTTGCTCCCTAACAACTAACTTGACAACTAAACAATGCAATGGTTCTTATTGAAAAGGGACACTCGGAAGAATTTCGCATGCCCAGAAAAGATTCGGCCTCTCTTAAATTCACAAACACACACTCGCACATCCAGGCAACCACCCAATATCCCCCCAAAAAGCCAGATCCATCCTCAGTCCAAACGGCCCTGGGCTCCTCTATGCTTTTCAGCGTGTGCAAATGAAAGATGTGTCTTGGAACAGTGCGAGCCTCCAGGCAGAGCGGAGCTAACCTCGCACGTAGATATACACAGCAGCCCTCTGGACAAGTTTGGCACCCACACCAGCTTGTTGCGTGCTAACTCTCTCCCTCCCCCATTCCCTCTTGCTATCCCGCTCTGCAATTATATGCTACGCTCCCACCCAAACATGCAAGAATAGGCCTTCTCAGTCAACAGACAAACCGAGTCATTCTGTCCTCAAACCATGACATCATGACCATTTGACTTCAGCGTGAAATTCAAGCTTAATTTAACTTTGTCAAGGGGAAAAAAAGAAAAGTGGTGTGTGTTACATTGGCAGAGTGCTGCAGTGGTGTGAACAGTAACTTTATGCACTTCTGAGAAGGCACAGATAATTTATTCTCTATAATATCAAACTTCATGGGGAATATATGAGTCATGACAATCTCGCTCATCTCAGATTTACTGTCAGAAGTCATTCAACTGAGGATGTACAGTGACCTGGACAACACTGACAACATCCACTAATGTTATATTTTAACTCATTATCCCTGTACATGTAACCCACAGTAGAGTCTAAGTTTATGTACTCAAGAACTGATCATAAATACAAGTTTAAAGTCCTTGAACTTTACTTATCAATAATTTTCCAGTACTATGCTCTTGCATTTCACTAGATTTTAGACCATAAGGTTAATTTTAATCCCCTACAGCTTATCCGATAACTTCACTAATACTTTGCAGATTTATTTTATTGCTAAAAAAATAACAATTACTGAATGAATCTTGATTTATTATTCAGAGGTGGAAAAAGTACTGAAAAATTGTAATTAAGTATCTTTACTTTGCTTAAATTCTACTCAAGAAAAAGTAAACATACTCATCTAAAAATCTATTCCAGTTAAAGTTAAAAAAAATTACATAATTTAAAATTTACTTTGAGTAAAAGTTACTTAGTTACTTTTAATTACTAGATGATAAAAAGGACAAGTAATTAATCCAATCCAGCACTAGTTGTCTTTAAACCAACTTTTACTCCACATAATAATTAGGACTTTTCAGGTGGTATAATGTGCAAACTTTGTTCAGACCATCCCATAAAATATTGACAAGTGGCATAAGTTGTGAATTTTATGATTTTTTTTCTCTTTACTGAAGTTCTAGCTATACCCATGCCTATTGTATTTCTTGCATGTAATTTTTTACACAGTAACGAGGGTTTTCCAGTGTAGCAAAGTAAAATACTTGGGTTAAAATGTACTTGAGTAAAAATAAAATTACCTATTTCGAAAACTACTTATGAAATTACAAGTCACTCACAAAAAATACTCAATTACAGTAACATGAGTAAAGGTAATTTGTTACTTTCCACCTCTGGTATTATTAGACCCAAGTACCCAGCAGTGGTTACATCATTACCAGCCACAACATTAAAGATGAGCTCATCAGTATGTCAGTAATTATAATCCAAGATTAAACTGGATTGTAGATTGCAGATTATTATTCTTCACTTTGGTTTATACTTGATGCTAATACTTTCCCACTTTTGCTTTTTAATGCAGGCATTTTATTTGTAATCATCGCTCAATAATGATTTTTTTCAGTGTTATGATTACAAAACTGAAAACTACATGCATAATATAACTAAGCAAACATGTTCTCGATATACTTAATATACGGTAAGAAGCCAAAAGATTGTGTAACTGTGTATAATTTAGTGACATCTATGGTAGAGGTTACAGATTGCACCTAACTGAAAACCCTCCCTCGAAGTTGATAGAAAAATCTACATACCATTGTAAAAAATAAAAAAAAAGTGGAAAAAAAACAAACATGAAATGCTGTTTTGTTTATGTTTAGCTTGTCCTCTATGGGCTACTGAAGAAATATTTTTATCTCAATGCTGAAGAAAGAAATTTTGTTGTTTCCTCGTATGTCATGAATTGCTGTAGATCTACATTTTAGTCTTTTTATTTCACTTTTTAGTTTTTTATGTCTTTTAATATTGTCCAATCTTTCATCACATCTTGGGGTCTTGTTGTATATTTTACATATTTTTATCTCATTGTATTATTCACCTGAATTTAATTTGATGTAATCTAATACCCCTTTCCCACTGGCTAAAAAACCTGTTTAAACCCGCTAACGATTGGTGGCAGTGGAAAAGGCGCACCGACCTGTGTCGACCCGTGTCAAACGACTCAGCAAGCAAAATCGCCTTTAATTGGCTCGGCTCCAATCGGCATGCAATGGGGACACCAGACGCAAGTCAACCCGCTAGTTGACGTGATGACGTAGAGCGTTATGTGATGCATCATAACATTGTGCCAGTCGCGTCTTATATCACACGCCACAACAAAGCTCTGCTTGCATTTGAATCAAGACTAGATTGAGAAACATGTTGCAGCATGGGCAAGATAACAAGATTCGTGAACGACCATTTTGAGGACGGACAGAAAACGGACAGACATTGACCAGCGCCAGACTCGCTTTCGTGTTGATCTGTATTGTTTATTTCCTCGAATTCTGTTATACTTGTGATATCATCATCAGTGCGATCCCAGCGTGGTGACGTCACCAGACGCACAGCGGGGGAAGCGGAGGCCACGCAGCTCGCCAGTGAGAGTCACAGACTCAGCTTTTTTAGTCAATGGAGAAAGGCCAAATGCTGAGTGTTAGCGGGTCGACACAGGTTTTTAAAATGCGGGTCGACCCGCTAATTTTAGTGGAAAAGCAGCTTTACAAACACCTCTCCTATGGATTTCACGTGGCTTCAGTGAGGTCAACATTTCTAAGAACACCCCTTTTGCTCTTTACCTGAATAAAATAAAGTCTCCTGTCAATTAGTGACCTTAAGTTTGGGAAACACAATTCTAAGGTAAGAAAAACTCAAATGCCCTTATTTTTAGGTTATTATATTCAGAAAATATTGAAAACATAACTATGTATTTTTTTTACTTTACTGTATTGTACACTTTATTGTTGTAATATTTTAAATTATATTATATTACATTTATTAAAACATCTAAAAACAATTAGACCTATTTCTGTTTAACTTGTGAACCCATATTACATCAGATATTTCTAAAAATGTTCAAATCCCGAGAAAAACAATAACTTAGCCCCTTGCCAGTGGTGTCATATTTCTATTAGTAGTGTTAATGTTTACAGTATGAGGTAACCAAGTCCTCCACATAAAAATCAGGTCATTAGTGTTGATGTAGGCTACCAAGACTCCCATTAGCATAGACATGGAGTTAGCTAATGTTAACAAGCAAACACAAAACAGAAACTAACACAAGCACACAACTGTGCCCAAACATTACATATTGAACCTTTAACCTGTGGTGATTTCATTGGAGTGAAATAGAATGGGTGCTGAAAGACACTACCATGATCCTACAGTACTATATGACATCAACATATGGTTTTAGTTTTTTGTTTTGATTAAGACCCCTAGTGGCAGAAATGACATATTACCAAAACTGATTATTATACAATTCAAATGCACACAGAGAAGTGAAACAGCCAAACACCACACAGACATGCATTAACTTAATGACATTGATACTAAAACACCCAAATGTCTGTGGGATTTGGTTACGAATAATGTAAAACCTTCAGCTTCTACAAGTTTCATGGGGGTCAGATGTCTGAGAGGCATCTATCAAACTGCTGACAGCTATTGTGTGGAGCACACCTCATTTTCCAAATCTGCCTTGCAACAGTCCTCCCCTCTGTCCTTGCAGCTCTGGGAGGGGTTCTTAACAGTGTGTGAGTCTGTGCATGTGCAAGTGCATGTATATATGACAGAACCGAACCAATGACAGGCACCCCAGCCCAGCCTTCGCAACAAAGAGGCTGGTGGGTTTCACCGCAGCCCCTCTCGCTCTCCCACACACTCATAAATAACCATACAGAGTCTCTGCCCTGGCCAGGGGGAGAAAAAGGAGAGAAAAGAGCCATTTAGGCAGCTCCTCTCCTCTCATGGCTTCTAAATGACCTTTACTAAGGGTCAGTTAGTCCAACCACAACTCCATCCCCAACTCCCCCCCCCCCCCCGCTCTCTATCCCTGTCCTGACACTAACCTGAATCATCCCCACACGGTGTCTGTAGAGAGAAGCCACTTAGCAGAGTTGGGTTATTGTAAAGGAGCGTTTAAAAACCTGGAAGGCATAAAGCCTCACAAGCTCTCAGTCTCAGAGCATGTGAGATGGCAGGCAGGGTCAGAGGTGAAGGTCACAATACGGGAGGAGGGGAATAAATCCTGTAGCATGGACGACAATGGCTGCAATCCCCACTGACAATGATGCCATTGTGGGCTATGGGTTGCTTAGTGTGTCCTGGAGCTGTGCCTAATAGAGTTATAGTGCTGATGTGATGGCTGTGTAGCCGAGGAGAGTAGTGTCCTTTTATATAAAGGGGGCAACAGCCGAGGAGGTTGAAAGAGGTCTCAGCTTCTCAATTTTGCTTTGCATGAAAGGCTGGGATTGTGTGTGTGCATTTGTGTGTGTGTGTGTGTGTGTGTGTGTGTGTGTGTGTGTGTGTGTGTGTGTGTATATGTGTGAGTGAGAGAGAAAGCGAGGTTACCAGCTTAACTTCACTGAGCTCACAGCCATGAATCTGCCCCGCACACATGACTCCCCCTCTGTTAAGACTCACAGTCAATGCATCACAGAAGTTCAGCTGATTTCAAAGTGCAGGTGGGCTGACTGAAACATGACTTTTCTATTTTCAAACCTTTCATTTTCCTTCTCACTTATGAAATGGTGTTATAGCTATACATGAGTTAGGTCTTTTTTTTTTTAAAGTGACACAACGCATTCGCCAGAATAAAGTATTGGCACTGCATGTTTCTGCAAATTACAGTTATGTGCAATATTAGTAGATGCATATTCTGAATTTAAAACACATGTTATGAGGCAACCCACATTTTGTGAGTCCCTGGTTCTTTGCTGCTTGTCATTCCCCATATTTCCCATTTCTGCCTCAAATAAAAATTAAAAAAATACCCTAAAATTAACCTTATAAATCTGATATTGATATTTATAAACACATACAATATACAATGTGCAATAAAAAATGCAATATATCAATGTTACAGTGTTCCAACTGCTTATTACCCACTTGAAAAACCGCCAACTCAATTTACAATATCAGCTAGTTATTATGACAGCATTAAAACTTTTTATAGTTAGGTTTAGGCAATGACAGGACTTGGTTACGGTTAGTGAATAATAGCATGGCTTGGTTCAATTCAAAAAGAAGCCCATAACTGAAAAGACTCACATTGTTTTCATTATTAATATTAAAACCAAACCACAGTACTTTCATAATGTTAACCACAGTGTTTTTATTGTTTTAAAAATGACACTGTGTATTTATTAATATTTAAAGCAAGCCGTGAACTTTTCCCAACCATAACCGAGTACTTTTATTGTGTAAACCAAAACATACTTAAATGCGTCTGGATGTGAACTCCAGTCTCTAGTGGCTAAGTTCTGGATTTTGTAAATCTACATCTGCCATCCAACCATGTTCTAGCTATTGACGGGAATGAGAAATGACAATGAGATATGTAGAAATCCTATTACAAAGTCATACATTTATTGGTGCCAACTTCTGAAATGGGACGATTTGTTGCTTTTTACTGGTACCTCTAGGCGTTGTTCTGGTATTTAGACAAAACAACTATGTGAAGAAGAGATCTCAGGCTCTGGGAAAATTGTGAGGGGCATTTTACATTGTTTATGGAGTATTTTAAACCTGTTTGCCTATTTTGATCCACGCACAATCCATGGATATATTCAGCATGCTCTCCTCACGGTCAGGTCTTAATTTTGGCACTCCACTTAAGCACACAGACAGCGAAGGCCTCCAGAGAAACGGAGGACGGTGATACCGCAGGATCATCATCCTCAGCATAACTCAGACACTCAGCTGGTAAATGTTATGTGGTGGCATGCCACGAGTACCTCAGTTGTCACCTCTGTTAGTAAGATTAGGCTCTGGCAGAACAGAGTGACAGATGATGAGTGGTGGGTATGACCACCGGGCGCTACACGAATGCAGGGGATGGAGAAGCTTGACAGGCAGAGAGGCAGACAGACAGTCCCTGGAGAGTTTGGAAAAATGGTATGTCAGTTCTGCTGATGTCTATAGTAACAGTAGCCTCCAATTTGACATTCCCTCCACCAAACATTGGTTTTCTGTTTTTTTTTCCTCTTTTTGGCTTCTCTTTGACCTCCTTAAAAGAACAAGCTATGTTTCCCAGGGCCCAGCTATTTGAAGCTCATAGTTTTGGTCATCCAAAGTTTTCTGTTCCAACTCAAGCCGTTCAGACACTGTCCCCACTTACATATCCACAATGGCAGGGTCCTGGGGGCCAGACCATAGCTGCCCTACACTCTGCCCGCAGTTGAGTTGCCTCTGGCAAGACCACTGCATGCTTTGTGTGCTGGTTCTGGCCGCCGATCAGGGAAACCCCACAGTCTCTCCATAGTGAATGTCGAACACCCTGCCAAGACCATTATGCATCCCTTCAATGGCGGTGAATAGCAGCACACTACAGTACAGAAGATTTGAGAGATGTGCAATTCACCCAGGGCTACAATGCGAGACCATGACACAGATACCAACGTTGGTGAACTGAACTAATCCCTGACATGGTTTCTCAGTGTTGTGTCTTTGAGGTTTTTCTGATGGACAACAAACAAAACAAACTAAGATAAAACAGTGTCCTACAAAAGAAATATGAACACTGTTGATGAGTGATGTTCCTTGACACTGTTAGTGAGTTAACTCTAAACAGGGATTTAAAAAAATAAAACCTCATCTGATTATTTCTCTGTGATTTTTTTTTTTTTTTTTTGTGCAAATGTGTGCCTCCCAGCAGGGAGCGTACATGTTTAATGCTCTTAAATTTGTGGATTAATGCACTTTTTATAATGTCACCAGAGTTCACAGAACATCACACTCCACTGACCTAATAACCTCATAAGACACAAAATCAATTTTGTTTGCTTATCTGCTTGAACTATTATTATTACTATTATAATATTATTATTATTAGTAGTGATGGAACAGGTTTACTGATATCACACTGTGACGATAATCCATTGCCAAAGCAAAAGGATGGAAATATTACCTGTAAACTGTAGTTAAATTATGAAAAATAAAAATTATTGTTGGTTCTTGTCATGTTTTTGATTTTTTCTGCTGTTTATGATAAAGATCATTATGCTCTATACTGTAGTTTTTATAAAATTGGTAATTTCAGCTACAGCAATGCATCACTATTTTCCAAAATCATTATAGTTTATAGTGATCCACATATCGAAAAAAAAAAAAGTTTTCATGAGTTCAGAAAAACAGTCCTGTCCTCAACTTTGCAACAGCTCATTTCCTGACTAATCCAAGAAAGTTTTTTACAGAGTTTATTTAGTTTAAGAAGGAGGAAAGGAAGGAAGACTTAATCCTTCATTTTATCACCAAAAATCTAACTCAGCACATTTGGAGATATGTGTAATCTGAGGGAGAACTGAAGCAATAGTTGAGTGAAAAGTATATTATTTGTCTTTTAGAAAGTAAGGTACACGATGCTTCCTGAGAAAACAAAAACTAAAGTTAAGTGTCATTGGGTCAACTTTTAAGCATAAATAAAAATACTTGGTTATTTCTGCTGATTATTTGTATTTCCCTTCCTGACGTTACAGTGTTAACAGAATCCTTACGTAAGTCGCTTGTCAGAATAGCGTCACAAATTGCAGTTCCAACAGAAATAAAGGTTAAGTGTTATCTACATTGAACGCAGAAGAACATCTGTCTAGTGATTTAAAACATGTCCACAGTTTCCCAGCACTCCCACAGTTCAGTGGCATATTGCGGTGGTGGATGTCAAGATGAGTCACATCAGCTAGCAGGCAGCTGGCAGGCTTGCACTATCAGCCTATCCCCTTAATCTTACGATTAGCCTTCACTGATCCCATCAGGACTGCCTAGATCTGGGGTGCAGAGCCTAAAGGTTTATCCCACAAGTCAGCCCTCCCTCACCCTGACCACGACACGCACACAACACCGGTACAACACAGCACATCCACACTATCTGGGCAGTGTTGGAATGTAACACCTACAAAAGTACTTTTAGTCAACCGCAGTTTTGAGGTACTTTACTTAAACATTTGCGTTTTTGTTCAAATATACTTGTTCCTGTTATTTATAGTGTCTGTTTATCTATTTGATGAGCCATTAAGATAGTGTACCACTGTATACAGGCAAGTAATGTGTATATAGTGATGTAATGTGTATACACTACAGGAAATGTTTTACTGTTTACTTATAATGTAAATAAACATCTACAAACTACAATTATGTCCATTATCTGTTATCAGTGTTAATATGTAATACTTTTACTAAAATACAAGTTTGAGATGCTTGTTCTTTGAATACTTTCAGTTTTTTCCAACTACTTGTTTGACAAATATTGACTTTTTTTTCTCCACTACACTTATTACATATAACTTTACTTGGTTTGTAAATTTAATTTAAAGGAGTGATACTTTTCTTTTTTTAAATGGAATCATGTATTTTCAAACATCTCCCTGTGGTCTACATAAACTGTAAATGCTACACTTGGGTCTGAATTCTTCATAAATTCAACTCCACAGGTCCATCTTTAACCCTACTTCTGAGTTATGACACCAGAAAGGTGGTTTTGAGCGCTGGCCCTTTAAATTCAAATGAGCCACTTTATGCTCCACCCCCTCCAGGTTGTTGACCGTGCTGCTCTGAAACATTCAGCCACTTGTGTTTGTTAATACAGTCAACAACTGAACATTTTAGGTGATTGCCTCAAAGTTTGGACATATTTTTTCAGTATGGACTACAACCGCTGCTGCTGACAAAAAATGATGGCGTACATGTCTGTCGTAAGTCTTGACCATATATGTGCAAATGTAGTGATGTAACTAGTTACAGATGCAACAAATTGAAAAAGAATTAAAACAAGTTGTAAAAATCCACTTGATTTTTGCCCAAATGACTGCAGCAGCTGGAGGGGTCACATTCAAACTATATAAACAATTAGGGTCCAAATACATAAATAATAATTAAACCAAAAACTAATAAAAGTGGGTTTAGGTAAATATGACCCCTTTAATAATAAGATGAGTATAAATGAATATAAAATGTTTAAAAAGGTAATAAATTATGATTTAGTTTTACAGATTATGCCACCTTTACCGGCTGTAATTCTGAAAATGAACACAGTCATTTGTCAAAGACTATAATCCAGTAATACAGTTTGTCTTGAAATATTATATTTGGCACATTTACTTTTGGTACTTTAACTATATTTTGATGCTAGTACCTTCATGTTTTTTGCTCAAAGTTTAAGGTTTTGAATGCAGAACTTTTAGAATTTTAGAATAAGTTATAGATCTGTGCACTTCATCTGATCTGAATCTAATTGTAATACAGCACTGTCAAAGATAAATGAAAGGATAAAGCTGATGGCCAATGTCTCCAACAAATAGGACAACACTAACACTAAAATACTTTTAGCTTTTATTCCTTTAATATGTCACTGTTTTGTATATTATTATGAAACTGACTGTTATGCACTTTTGTTTTTGTTCATTTTAGTATATTTTGTAGTAATATTTTCTACGCTTGCTAGCATATTTTTTAACTTTTACTCAAGAAAAGGATCGGTATGTTTCCTGAATTACTGTGTTTAGGGTTTTAGTTACAGTAATCACAGAAAAACCTCAAATCACACATCACACATGTTCAACATACATATGAGCCCGAGTGTCCCCTACTGATGTATGTGGAGCCCTGATGCTGTTTCAAGAGGGCTGTGGCAGTGAAATGTGTCGCAGAGGTCAGACCAAGAAGTTACGGGGGCAAATTCTGTGCTCCTCTAACTCCAGGAGAAAGGAGGGAGGTGGGGGATTGGGTAACAGCCAAGTGACATGCCGTGACAGGCTTCAAGGCTTCTTAAAGTAGGAACGCACAGAGAGCACACAAGCAAACACTCACCCACAAATACACACACGTGAGTACATTCACCCAATGTATACGCACTCCCACATGATTACATACCTGTCAAATGGTGCATCTAATCACTTAAAGGATGCTGACAAAGTCCCATGACTACCATTTAGCAACCATTTTCTCTTTCTTGAGTCTATTAATTATTAAACTGCAAATTTTAACACCTAATTTCTACTCGGTTTTTTTGCTCATCTAAACTTGACCAATAGTGGACTTTTAAAGACTGACATAATAATATAATAATAATAATAATAATAATAATAATGATAGTTTGGAGCAAGAAGAAAACTGGTTAACAATGAATGGTCCACAT
>JAPTGZ010000010.1:4445150-4459689 GCA_029814645.1 Fowleria isostigma | reverse complement strand
AAGTTGGTCCAATTTATTTATTTTTGCTTAAAAACAAACAAATCAAAAATCTCAGTGGGAAAATATTTGAATAACTGATGAATCATTTCAATATATCTGATTTTAAATATTATGATATAACCTCCATCAGAGCTGATGTGAAAATAATGAGTTTAAAATTATTACATGTGTTTGTGAAGAAAAAATAGAAAACTCACCAAACATTAAACATTTCATGATATTTATTATTTAAAATGAAGAAGTATATAACTGTATTTATTACAGATGATGAACATAATCTTGACTGTCGCTGTTATTACTGAATATTAAACATTTCTATTATTTGAATGTATAGAAATCAATCACATAATGGAAACACATTCACAATTCCAACATTTTGAATCAAAGTTAACATTAAAACACCAGTGCATCTGGATAAAGATTAATGCACATTAACACAGTTTGCACTTTTTCATCAACACACTAAAAACTCCCTGATAACTCATGAGTATATACTAGATCATGGGGATGACACATAACATTACATAGCCTAACACAACCTCATCTGCTCTCAAATCTGGCTCATAGACCAACTCCACTCTCTTTTTCTTTTGTTCAATTATTTATGACTGATGAGTGTCATGTATTTATTTAATCTCAGATTGGAATGTGATTCCTGGGATTTTGTAGGGTGGGGTGGTGGGATAGGGTTTGAATTGTAAATCATGTGGAAAATCCAAAAATAGTGCTTTTCCTTGTATGACTCACTTCTCCTTCACCTTCATTTAAATAAAAAGAACATTGAGAAAAAAAAAAGTGTGCTTTAGCATTAAGTTTACTGACTCCAGTAAATCAGAAAAAATCTGTACATGTGATGGATTTTTTCCACAGTGTTGACAGGAGTGATGATCAGAGGAGTAGAGTTTGTACCTCCATCATTAAACATGGACTGAAGTATGGGAGGAGTTTATTATTGAAGCAGGAGCCAATAAAGAAGTAGATAAGAACTGCAGAATCTACATCATAAAAGGAGACCATGCCCTCCTTATAATCACAAACACCCCCACCTTCTGAGGACCAGACTTCAGCAGCAGCAAACTACAGATTTTATTTCTCAATCTGATGGTCCAGTATCCAACCTGAGGACTCAGTTTGATCAATCTTTTCCTGCCGATGGACTCTCTGGCCACTCCTAAATCCCAGTCGGTCTTTCCTTTGACCTGAACCTTGAAGTAAAACCTACCTGAAGAGAAACTCTGCTTCGCTAAGATGCAAGGACAATAAGAGAATCTCAGTAGATTGTCTGGAAGGTTCTTCCATTCATCCCCATTATGAACCTGTTTCCCATCATCAGACAGGATGAGGTTATGATGGGCTGTTTCTGGGTCCAGAGTCACATCCA
The DNA here is from genome assembly GCA_029814645.1 of Fowleria isostigma. NCBI lineage: Eukaryota > Metazoa > Chordata > Actinopteri > Kurtiformes > Apogonidae > Fowleria > Fowleria isostigma. The sequence goes on along the minus strand of JAPTGZ010000010.1, from coordinate 4,458,308 downwards.
CCTCATACTGTTGGACTCTCCTCAGCTCTGTCTTCTGTCTGAACTGAGTCACCATCTCTGAGATGAAAGTGTTGACCTTCAGCTGAGGCTTTGTGTTGAAAACCTTTTTACACAGATAACACTGATATGGCAAATTAAGCCTCCAGTGTTCAGAGATGCAGGACTGGCAGAGGCTGTGTCCACATGATGTGCTGACTGGATCAGTGAACACATCCATACAGATGGAACACAGGAAGTGACCTTCAGATCGGACACACCTGGCAGCAGCCAAATATATAGACCCAAAGAACAAAGTCATCACTGAAATATTTGAATGATAGCATCAGTGCCTATCATAATAATAGTTATAAAAATGCATTATTGTATGTTTTATTTTTTCATCAATGTCTGCTCTTTATTAATGATAACACCAGCCTGCCCTGGGACTACAGGTGGAAATTAGCACTAGTGCTACAACCTGGTACAATGCTTCTCTCCTGTTTAAGGTCAATGTATATTGTGCATTGTCCTGTATAAAGATAAATACATGAAAAAAAATACTAACATGATCACTTAGAACTAGCGCATTCACCTATGGGGAACCAGAGGTTCTAGATGTGGTAGTTTTTTTTTTATGCTGGGCAGGGCTGACTTTTGGGAAAAGATGTTTGTCTATATTTTATAAGTATCGACATAAGTGTTGGTGTAATAAATTGACCTCTGATACAGTTCATTCTCTTATTTTCTTGGTAAATTCCACTGGCGTTTTCAGTTGAATAACAGCTAGCATGTTTATTTCTGCACATGAAATTTGACATCGTGAAAATGCGGCTATATCTGTTTACCTGTTGCTAGGTGACCCAACAACGAAAATACTTGTCCAGTTCAAGCAATGGATCACTGTCACAATATGAACATAATAAACTATTAATCTTTTTTTTTTTTTTTTTGCTGAGTTAAATACCTAATGACATCACTAACAAAGCAAATACAAAATATGAAAATAGATAAATTAACTTAGCAAATACAAGTCATACAATCATCAAATTAACAACATATAACGCATCATAATGCACCTGTGACAGGTGAATGCCCTATTGGTCCCTGGGGAATCACTGGTTCTAGATGTGGTAGAGAATAAACTTACCTCTGATACAGTTTATTCCTTTACTTTCTATAGTTTATTAGTAAATTCCACACAGGCTACTCCATTATTCAGGCAAACAAGCTCTCAGTTGGGTTGTCTTGGCATGTTTGTTTTTGCATAAAATGTGCCATAGTAATGTCACCCTGCTTGTTTAGCTGATAGGTAACCCACCTCTATGATTCATTAATTCATTCATTTTCTGAACCCGCTTTGTATTCTGGGTGAGACTATTGTATTCCAAATGTACTAATACCTTTGAGAATACTGGCCCAATCAACTTGCTGTTTTCACTTGTCTCATCTTTGACTAAAAGTACACGTTTGTTCATTCTTAGGTACACCTTGTGGTGTTCCTGGTCAAATCATCAGTGAAGTAACCTGGAATCATGGGGGGTTTCGGGTCTTTCATCAGGCCCTAGCTACTGTCCAGGTAGTGCAACCCCATATGCCACACCTCTCCCCTCTTAATCCACAGCCACCTCGATGCCACTTCTGTTGCGTCGGTGGCCAGTTTGATGGCTCTTCACTGGCTGGCCCCTGTGATGCCCAGGGAATATCAATACTGTGGCTGAGTGCCTGTTCAGGGTTCATGAAAATTAGAGGTACTGTGGTGTAAAACAGGGGGGAGGAAATATAATGGGGCAAGTCCATTGTAAAATCAACGAGAAAGAATACACAGTATAGGTAGTTTCAAAATGTTTATTTGTTTTTTTTCTCTCTTGCTCTTGAAGTGATGATCTACAAAAAAAAGAAAGTATAATCAAGACTGTAGGTCAGATGAGTAAGTGTGTGTGTGTGAAAGTTAACTGACCTTTGTTTCTCTGGTCTTGTTCAAGGTATTCCAGCCAATAGAGTCCCCAAAAAGTTCTGGGAGGGACCACTGAGGCAGGGTTAGTTGGTGTTTTTTTTAATTCATTAGTGTTTACTTAATCCCATTGATATTTTAAAACTATATTTCTACGTTAAAAGCAAATATATTTTGGATCAGGGTGTGAAAGGTAATTAATTATTGATCACTGTAGATTGGAAGTTTGTAATTTTAGATGATTGAGGGCAGCAGAAGGCAACACACCTATGCTCCACAATATTATAGGATGGTGGATTGGCCAGCCTATAAAAGACAGCGTTTTTGCCATTGTTGAGTGTGCTGCATAAATGCAGGGGATGCCTTTTCCCATGTTTCAACCCTTTCTAACTTTGTCTTTTGTAATATTTTTCTTTTTTTTTGTCAATAAAATACACTTTGGTCTAGACCTGGGCACTCTGCCTCAGCTCTGCAGACTGTAAAGATAGATAGATATCTGTGGAGATATGACAGGCCTATATCTAAACTACCCTGTCTTGCAAAAATACTGGAATCATGGGTAAATAATCAACTTGAAACATTTCTCTCAGATCAAACTTATAGGGCAAACTTCTCACCAATCTGGCTTTAGAGAACAACATAGCACCATTACAACTGAAACACTGGTTTTAAATGATATTATCCTGGCGTTAGACAAGAGGAAACACCGTGCAGCTCTTTTTATTGACCCCACAAAGACTTTTGATACAATAGACCACAAACTTAACTAAACTTTTTCAATATTGGATTTGATAACACTGCCTTTAAATTGTTTCAAAGTTACTTTGCAGACAGACAGCAAATGTTAGCCTCTGTAGTGTCGTCACATTTTATTCAGGTTACAAAGGGATTACCTCAAGGATCAATCCTTGGACTTGTTTTATTCATCCAGTATATTAATGGTATCGTAACTACTGTCACTGGCTATTACATTTATCTTTATGCAGATGACACTATTTTGTATTGTACTTCTGACTGTCCATTCTGCAGTTGAATGACTTACAAGCTGCTCTCAATAATCACAAACTGGTTCTTAAAGCAGGTTATACAAATTTCTGCTTTTCACCAAATAAAAAAAAAACATTTAAAGTAATCAAATCATCTCCTCTAGTAATGGTACAGCTGTTGAAAGGGTCTCTGAATATAAATACCTTGGATTTAGATAGATGACAAAATTCCTTTTTTTTTTTCAGTGTTAGACAAACATTGTGACAGGAGTAACAAAAAAAGACATCAGGCATACTACCTCAAGACATACAAAATCATAGTCACAAGACAAAACAAAATAGATTATAGACACTAAACAAAACAAAGACAGGTGGAAACAGGGCTATTAACAGATGAGTTTGTGTATGTGTGAGTGTTTGACTTGCTGAAATCCCTGGATAAATCAGCTGTGGGAACATTTTTTAACTGTTGTTATTACAGTTGTTGTATACCTGGTTGTCATAGTGATGCTGCGCATAACTTCCATGCGATCTGCTCGGAGAATTGCTGATAAACTCACTAGTAGTGTGTTGTCCCGTCAAGCTCACGCTGAATCTTTCCATTGGCCACCAAGGACAACTGTCATCATGGATTAGTCAACTGCTACATTTACTGTACACTTTCAATTTTTTTTTTTTAACAGTGGGCCACACATTTGTTATACGATGCAGAGACAACTCTCTGACCAATCGGTGGTCTGTAGTGTTTACATGTGACATTAAAGTAGGATTGTGTTGTGCCGTATAACCAATGAAATAGTGCTTAGTATGATTGGCATGTGCCGTGTAACCAATGACATGGTACGTAGTATAATTGGCATGTGCAGTGAAACCAATGATACGGTGCTTGGGGAGGGACTAAGCTCATGGTACAGGGAATTAAGACAGTAGAGCGGAGCCGGCTGTATTGTAAGTGGAAGCGGTGTTCCTGTTTTTAACTTTTCTGTCATGCATTGTGATACAATGCCTCCATTTCCAATCATGCAGTAGGGTACTGCACATATTGATAAAATGATTAATATCTCTGCAAATATTGTTCCTATAAAGTTGGCAAGATGGCAAAGTGGAGATGGGCCTGTTGCTGAACTGTAGGTACCAAACTGGCCAGGTACAAACATCTACGTTGGTCAGAATCATGCACAAACACACACACAGACACTCTGAGCCCCTTCCATTGTTTTGATATAGATTTTGTGCAGGTTGGGCATATTTATATGGAGACAAAAGAGGGAATGGAAAATAAATTGATAGTCTAATAAGTAGAGGTGAAAAAGAGTGTGGGCATTCTGGAATGCTAGTTCAGGTCAGGTAGTGGTAACTAAAGCTGTCACTCTGGTCAGAGAGTTGATTATGGAAGGTTTATTCAAAAAGGGTTGAAGAAGGGTTGACAGAAGCAGGCAGTACAGTCTGAGTTGGATTCAAGAGTTAGTCATTTGGTTCCAGGTGGTCCTGGCTTCTTATCCAGGCGTTGGCTAATGCAGGACCGAACGTAGGCAGGAGGTACTGGTGGTCGCATCCATCTTGGCTGATAGTCTTGCCTGTACTGGATATTTAGGTTTGTTTACACTTATATCGCTGAGTTAAGCTGTCGTCTAGAGATGGCTCGGTGTGTTTCCACTTGGGGTGCTCAGCATCATAGGACAGCCTGGTCCTGGAACTGCTAAAAGCTATTGGAGCTCTAATAGTTATATACTGACAGTGAGGCTGTAGAAGCAGCTGATACTGATATATTAATACAGATAATGGTAAACTAGTATGGGGTAATGATGAACTAATGATAGGGCTAATACACAGTTAACCTTAGTAATCAGATAGATTTTCTACTTACGAGAGGGGTCAAAAGAGAAATCAGTAGGGTGTTTAAATAATAATAATGAGAAGGAAAAAATAATGAATAAATAAATTAATATTTTATTTTTTGGAGGTCGTAAAGCCAAGGACTTGAGCTCAGCTGCCGACAGCCTCAAGGTGGCAGCTAGCCGAGCAAGTTTGCTTTCTGCCGTTAGTGCAACCCTTTGACCTAGTTAAAAGAGGGTCTGCTCTTTTGGCTGGGTAGTGCGTTTCATCTCAGTCAGTGACTACTTTGTGTGTAACTGACCGATCAGTGGGGCCCCGCCCCCTTAGATACAGTTGCTATGTCCAACAAACCTTAAGTAGTATCTCTCCATAGAGTTACATTGAAAATGCAGTGCATTTTTATTGTTGCATGCTCTCTGAAACTCCCGTCAAAATTGACTGTCATGGCATGGGCGGTATGTTCAAGTGTCAGTGATGCTTTTTGGAATCATACCACCAAGATTTCATCAAGGTCGAGGGAAGGTAAATGGTAAATGGTCTGTACTTATATAGTGCTTTTCTACACGTTAATGGTGCTCAAAGCGCTTTACAATACTAGTTTCACATCCACCCACGCATACACCAGTGGGCTGTCACTATGCCAGGCACTATCAGACCCTTCACTGGGAGCAATTTAGGGTTCAGTGTCTTGCCCAAGGACACTTTGACATGTGGACTGTTTAAGGCAGGATTCGAACCGCCGACCCTTTGATCATTGGACGACCCACTCTACCACCTGCGCCACAGCCACCCTGCGCCCTAAGCTACTGAAATATGCAGCTGAGAGCTGTATTAACATCACAGTGGATGGGGGCTACTCTGGCCGAGGCTGGAGTGCTGAGCCACACTTAGCGAGCAGACTTAGTGCTCCAACAGCCAAACTGGAGGTACTCCAACAGCGTAGCATACCTATCTTTACATGAAGTGTTTTCATAAGATCAGTCTCATTTGAGTGTAAATGACTGACAATAAATACTAGCTAAGGATGATTAGCTAATTGATAACTACTACAATCAATGCTCACTGTAAATAACAGGGTGCACAGATGTTAATAGTGGGTCTGGTCCAGTGTTTAATCCACTGCAGAAATCTGTGCAGTTGAGTTTAAGTCTTTGTGTCTTTGCCTCCTTTCAAACATTCAGGATATCTACTGCTGGAATTACAGGTTCCATAGGGACACTGTTTTACCATCTTGCTCAATGCTAATTGTTTGTCAGAGGTTCCTTAGTAATGGTTGCTAACAGGATTGGACGAGAACAATATAGTGTTGGAGTCCACCGATCTGTCAATTAGAGGGTCAAGCCTGAGGGTGCTGGGGAATGCGTACGCAAGTAGTAGCAGATGCGTCACCCAGTACACTGGGCTGTGGAACCCTATTGTTTCCGTTCTGATTCTTATTTTTATTATGTTGATAAAAGTGGTGCTGCAGAGTAATTCATGCAAAGTAGAGCGATGAAATTTGGAGGGTTGGTCCAGACCCCTCAGACACACACTCACAAAAAATCATGTCTACCAGCAGGGGGTCTTATAATCAAGGTAAATGCGTTTTGGCCTATGACTCACACCGTAGGTTGCACCTTCAAAACTACATATTGTCAGATTCAGATACTTTTTTCAGAAAATCTTTTTTTTCAAACTCTTTTTAGCGATGTTATCCAATCTGCATGAAACTTGGCATGGACACTCTTCACCCAGACCTGATCCAAAGCTATCAGAAGAATTTTGATCAGTTAAAAAATGCGTAAACTAAAACCGAACAAATTTCCCATAGTCAAATCTCATTCTTTAGACTGTGTGATGTCATCAGCTGTTACCATGGCGACAAACTGTTCGGCAAGCATTCAAACTGAATGGTTCTGTTTACATTGTTCTGGGATACCAGCGATTCACATTCAACATACATGCACACACACAGAGCCCATCGTCCTTCAGGGCCGACTGACTTCAGTGTGCCCCATTGGGCCTGGGGGGCTGAGAGGCGCAGGGAGACTTGGCCCCTGTTCATCACCACTTGCAGTTCTTGTTATGTATATATATATATAAAAAGTGAACAGCATAATTGAGTACACCCCAACAGATTTGTCTCAAAACCTTTAGTTTTCTTTGAGAATCAACATTTTCTATGGGACATTTGTTCTCAGATATGGAAATGTTCAAAAAACTCAGTTTTGTCCAAATTTGAAACTATACTCAAGGCCAATAAGGTATTGATTAAAATCTTACTTTTCAAGGGGGTATACTCATCTATGCTGAGCACTGCATATAATAATAATAATACTAATAATAATACTGCTAATAATAATAATAATAATTATAATAATTTCCAGAAAACAAAAAAGTTGTAAAAGAAGATAAATATAAGATAAATGTATAAGCAAATAAATACCAACAAACAAACACATAAGAATAAATAAAGCAAAACAAGAAAATAAAAAAGGGAAATAGAAAGACTATCACAAAAAAGGGAAGAAATAAAAGCAAGGAATAGATTATTTGGGGTTATGTACATACGTAGTGATACAATCTAACTGCCTGTTATCCTCAGCTCATTTGACTAAATCAGTTCAGTTTTCTATCTCTTCTTCCACATGCATAGATACAAGGATGAAATCAGTGGGATGAACAGGTTTACATGCATGATCTCTGCCTCAGTCTGAGTTTGTTCATTATCTCCACATTTCCAAATCCATGTCACTGCTTCTTCTTTAGGAAACAGGAAGGGCCTAGATTTGAACAAAACTCCTCCAAAGTAGAAAAATGGCGATACTTTGTTTGACTTCCTCAAAAGCACAGGCATCATAAAAGCTTAGTTGTGTCGTCCTCAGTTAATGACAGCTCTGTGAACATCACAGTTGTATCTAGAAACAGACAACTGGCCAGATGATAGTCATAGAGTTGACTATTGGAATCCTCACCAAAAAGTCTGAATGGGACAAAATCTGGATTGTGAGTTCACGTTTTTGTGTCATGTGATTTTAGAGACAGATACGAAATGGTTGATCTGATCAAATGGATCAGAGTCAACCATGAGATTATGGGAGTTTAGGAAAGTGGGCAGTGGATCCAACACACCAAAGCCAAACTCCAGTGTGCAGAGGCTGAGTGAATGCAGTGTGGACTCTGTGGATCAGAGTCATGGTTTCAGAGACACCATAGAAGGACAGAATACCTGCTGCGTGATCCAGGTACACCCCGATTCTGGAGGAAACTGGACCTGAGACGTGACACCCGACACCATTATGACAAAATATAAGTGCATTATTGTCACAATCTAAAGCCCACGAGTTCTCATTGAATCCAAATCTACATTCATCAGAGGATCCTTCTCTCTTAATATCCTTATATGCAACTGCAACCATAACGCCCCACCCACTCCACTCCACCTCCCAGTAACATCGACCAGTCAGACTCTCTCTGCTCAGGACCTGAGACTTGTCTCTGAATCTGTCTGGATGATGAGGATAATTCTGTTTGTGACTCATATGTGTTACTTTTGTATTCCCCGCAGACAGTGACAGATCTTCATTCACTGTGTTTGGATCCAGTGTAATTTTACGTGAATATTTTATGAATTCTGCTCTGGTGTGTGGTTCTGGCTGTACTCGAATCTGTGTTTGAGTGATTCTCAGTGTGATGTTGGTCCATCCCTCTGTCAGACTGGGCTGTAGTTTATCTCTGAGCTCTGACACAGCTGTTGTCACATCACCAAAGTAACTCTGAGGACGGATGTGAATGCCAGATGAGTCTGGAGCTTCTCTGAGTTGGGACACTGATGGATACTGAAGTACAGACAGGTTGTGGTGGTGTGTGTGTAAGAGTTTGCCCATCTCATCGTCTTTCCCCCTCAGTACAGTGATCTCTTGCTCCAGCTTCGACTCCAGCTCTTTGATTCGAATCACTTCTGTTTCCTGCTGGGATCTGATCTGCCGCACCACATCCTGCCTTCTGTCCTCCAGGAGTTGGATCATCTCAGTCAGGATCTTGTGGGTCTTCTCCACTGCTTCATCAGCAGAGCGACTGATGGTCTCCGCCTCCTGTTGAAGCACCTTCACATCTTTACGTTTGTCTTTGATTCTCTGCTGGATTTTGGCTTTCTGTTTTCTCTTAGTACACATGCAACAGGCAACATCTTCAGTTCCAGCATAGCACTGATCAGCAGCAGCAGTTCCAGGTCCAGTCTTCCTCAGCTGTTCCACTAAAACTGCCAACATGGTGCTTTGGACCAGGACAGGCCTAGGTGTGAAGGTCTGTCTGCACTGAGGGCAGCTGTGGATGTTCTCCCTGCTCTCTCTATCCCAGTAGGTTTTAATACAGCTCATACAGTAGCTGTGTCCACAGGGAATAGTCACCGGATGCTTCAGTAGATCCAAACAGATCGAACAGGAAAATGTTTCCTCATCCAGCTGACCTTCCTTCTGCGCCATTTCTGCTTCGTGTCTCAACGACTAGTTAATTTTCTCACACTGCAAAAATGTGTGTGTGTGTGTGTGAGAGAGAGAGAGAGAGAGAGAGAGAGAGAGAGATGTAAATACTTATACAAATGTATGAAAATCAAAATGAATGACATTGTGATGACTTGAGGGAAATATGTTGGGAGCCAATGACCGAAAAACAGCAGAAACAGGGAGGAAAGTTCACAAGTACAGCCGTTACAATTACAGAAAGACTTGCTTTTTTAGGAAGTCCATTTTCTGGGACGGTTCTTATGACCACACTCACAAAACTACTGACATGTACCTGTGGTGTAAACTCTACGCAAAGACAAAACAAAGGTTGGCATTTTTAACCCTTTACACAGTGATGAAACAGTGGGGTGTTGTTAAGATTTCCAATTTGAAAGGTGGTTTTACTTTTTTTTGTGCTTTCAAAATGCTATTACCATCTAAACAAAATGCACATCTGCTAAAAAATTTTTTGTCGACCTGAGAGCATTGTTGTGAAAACTGGGCCTAACTCTGAAACAAGGACTAGATTGTACAATCCCAGAATCCACATTACTTAAGGTGGTGATTAAAATGCTGGAAATAAGAGAAATATGAGACAAGCGACAAGGATCACTGGCTTCACTTGGATCATCAGGTGGACACCCTCTTTCTCAGGTATTTTGATGATTAACCTACATTGCCTGCAGAGGGCTCATTGGCAACCCCTGGCATCCCAGATGTTCCCCCCTCAGCTTGTGATCCCCCCCTTGCTCTACTACTGATGCTGCCTATGGGCCCAGATGCTGGCTGTCCCTTCTCTCAATCCAGAGCCACTGACTAGACTCCACCGCAGCATTGAAGAGGGATTTGACCATCTGCTGCAAGGCCTGTCCTTCAATTCCCAGGTCCTTCAACAACCTGATTGCCCAACAAACCCTCTACACTCCACCTCCACTAGATAGACCTTTACTTTCCTCTGCTGCCAGCTCCGACTACTTCAGGCTCTTTCGTTCATGGGCCTCCTCTACTGAGTCTCTCCATGGCACTATCAGCCTTACTAAAAAGATGGCATGATGGGTGACAGACCACAGGCAGATCTGACATTAGCTACTGCGATTTCAGTGGGGAAGCACAGTTGCTGATGTAGATCTGCTAACAGCATCCAGTCTCGTGCTTCGCAAAGCAGGCCAGGTTAGGATCCGGATTGGTGTGATGTATTTGGCATTGTGCCTGCACGAATGAAAGCTATTGATGGTATTTGACTGGTAGAGGAAGGAAGGAATGTATAGTTGTTCGCTTGGACTCTAAGCTGCCTGTTAAGCACCTTAGCACCTGGTTATGCTTCCAGGTGTACTGGTCATGTACCAAGCTGGTCTTACAGCCAACCAGGATATGTTTTAGGTTAGCTGGAGAAGGACACAGAGCGCACGTGGCATCCTCCCCATACCATTGCCGGAGGTTAGTAGGGGATGGTAGTGTATCATAAACTGCTCAGATGAGAAAGCTGGCTGGATGTACCTCCATTCCCCACACTACCCCTCCATAAGACTTTCCTCTTTTCTACCTCCTCCCACTGCGTCCATCAGCCCTGTTTCCCCTGTGAAACTGCCCTGCAGTGGCCTGATTCCAGGTAAACATATTAATCCTTTAACCCCTGATTACAAGGTAAAGGTTAACATATTAACCCTTTAACCCCTGACTCATGATTTCAGGTAAAAGATGGCACATTAACCCTCTAACCCGATTCCAGGGAAAGGTACTACTGTGAATCTGCATCTGTTTCATGTTGATAAAAGCTGCTGTGAGCATGTGCTTATGTTCTTCAGTGGTTTTGCTTTCCTGTGTTTTTTAGGTTCAAAACAGGGTGGAATAACAGATAATGACTAAAGCCTTTTTGGTCTGGATTAGTCTTAGCCCCAGTAATACTAATCCTGTGTGAATAGACCAGTAGTTAATTTGTGTATAGATCATAGAGTTAGGTAGCGAGCTGTGTACCTGTGATTTACACGGTTAATTTTAAAAAAGCACGGCCAAAAAATTAGACAATGGGTTGCTCAAAGCTAATTGTGCTTCTTACCATACCATCTTCAGCCAGGTTTGGGTCATGGGGGCTGTGCTAATTATCAATATATTTTTTCTCTTACTTTGCATAATTTTGGCTAAATCTATGTTTGTTTTGGCAATCAACTAACTCTAGTGGGTTCCTGGACAGAGCCTCGCTCAGACTCTGGTGGAAAGTGCAGATGTCAACCTAATACTATAAAGTTAGTGGTGTTGAAAACACTTAGAAAACCAAAGTTATGAGACACAGCACTAATAGAATATTTTGGTGATAGTGTTGTTACATTTGGTGTGCATTTGGTGGAGGTAGAGAGAGTAGAAATGGATTTCTAAGGCAGAGTTGCCAGATGGGAAAGGATAAATTATCCCACCAGAATATTGTATTTTGAAAAAATGATCTTACATACCTTGGTTTCAGTAAAATATGACTACTGACTGCGTATACTATGTCTTATGATGCAGTTTGACATTTACATCAACTAATAGCACTGATGGAAAAACAGCTTTTCCACTTAGTACTCAGTTCAGCCGGACTAGTTTGATAATGTTTGTTTACATTTTTTGTGTTGCCATGCTACTACATCATGTGTCACTCGTGCTACGTTTCACTGCCTTTACAGTTTTTGTATGTTGAATGACTTGTGAGACCAGTGCAACATCAGGTGCTGTGCAGGCTGTTTGCTAATAGGCATGTACTGAAGGGGTCAAATTATCATATGTTATGGGATTTTTGGAATTATTGATCATACATTGTACAGAGGGTGAAATTATTATACAAATATTAAATTATCTTACGTCTGGCAACCCTGTTCTAAGGGAATTTCTTGCCATCAGGAAGTGTTTGTATGACAGAAAACACCATGTTTCTGTTATTTGAAAAGTGCATCCATAGACCAATCAGAGATGTCCTCACTCTGCCGGGTGTAATCCAACTAATCTAACTTTTATACCTATTCACCTCCAGTTTATATGAATTTTGACCTAATTTCCAATTCTACTCACTGAAAAGTGACGAGCATTGTATTATTTTCCCATATTATTTATTTTTCATTATTTATTTCTAAACTTTTTTTTTTTCCCACATTTGTACATGGTTGAATAAATGTTCATCGCTGTTAAAATGTTTGTTTCTCTGATTGGTCCATTGGATGTACTTTTCCACCAAGAGAAATATGATTTTTTTTTTCATGCAAGCACCACCTGATTGCAAAAATTCCCCTTATAACAGGATTGCTTGACATACAACAATTGTAGTATTTTTGTACAATAATTTCACCCTCTATATGATATATGTCTCTTTTAAGTGCTTGAAATGTCTCTTTGGTAACCTGATGTCTGGACAAGTGTCTCCTAGATGACCAGTGGGTATTGCCTGGAAGTATAAATAGTCGGACTAAAGACTCTGGGGACAACGAAGTCTGGTCTGGACAGAGAGACGTCCATGATAGTGCTCTGCTGTCCAGATGACCCACCTTCGGCTCTCTCTTCGCTGATCGTTGCAGACCTACGTGGACATCCTACCAACTACAGTTGCTTGGGTTGGCGGATTACACTTTAGTGCTCTTCCATTAATAATTCTTGTATTGGAAACATTCCTGTTCTGTGTGTGTTATGGTCAAGAACTCTGAGCCAGTCTTGACAGTCTTGTTTAAAACCATTGTTCAGGGTTCTTACACAAGTATGGAAAAGTATGGAATTTGATTTTTTTTTTCTTTTTTTAATAAATTTCTAGGTCTGGAAAAGTATGGAAAATGGAAACAAATGTATGGAAAATTCTTCATGTTTCCAAGACTGTTACCACTGTTCTATTTTCTAAAACATAAAATTATGAATATCTAAAAAAAAAAACCATAATGGGTAGATGTAAATTCTCTGAGGACTG
>JAPTGZ010000010.1:4411281-4439921 GCA_029814645.1 Fowleria isostigma | reverse complement strand
TATTTTATCAGTGAACCATAGTTTTATACTTAATACACTGTTTTTACATGTATATTCATTCTATCTTGTATATGTAGGCCCTGTGTTATTACCCATCTATGGATGTAAAATCTAGAATGACAAATAAAATCTGTCTATGTCTGTCTATGTAAGTCATTTTATTTTTATTTTGTAAGTAAAAAGAGCTTTTATATAGTTTGAATCTGTTCAGGTCAGAGAAGAAAGCATTAATTTAAAAGGTATTGAAAAGGTGGAATGGAAAAGTTTGATATGGCCCCATATTGTGCAGAGGTATTTTATTAAAAATGGTGTTATATTTTGAAATTACAGGGTATTATGATGTTTAATTGCACTAGTATTTCATTTCATTGTTCGATGGAGACTGTGGTTTTTGTTTTTATCTCAATTAATATAAATTTTCCACTGCTAGCTTTAGTTGTTGTTGACTATGGAACTCTTCCCCAGGAGGCTACACTCGGCTGCAGGGCGGTCGATGGAGTGACAGTCGGGCCTTGAGTTGTGTGGAACGCTTTGACACCTTCAACCAGTACTGGACGACCGTGTCCTCCCTCCACCAGGCCCGCAGTGGGTTGGGGGTCGCCGTACTGGAGGGAATGATCTACGTAGTGGGAGGTAAGAGAGTCGTCTGTTTGTGTTTCTTAAAAAAAAAAAAAGTCAAGTTTCAATCTGACGCTGAATGTTTTCTTCACCAGGGGAAAAAGACTCGATGATTTTCGACTGCACAGAGAGGTACGACCCCGTGACCAAGCAGTGGGCCGCCGTGGCATCGCTGAACTTCCCTCGCTGTGGAGTCGGGGTTTGTCCCTGTCATGGAGCTCTGTATGCACTTGGTAAAGTCCACAGAAATACAAGCATAAGGTGTCATCATCATACAGCTCAAGCATAGTTAAAGGTTCAGTGAGAGGGTATACAATGATGGACCATAGTGGATTTTACTATTCTATGGCTTTAGCTTTTTTTTCCCCCCAACGTTTATTTATTACTTATTCATTTATTTGCAAACAACAACAAATGCAACATTTGGACAAGCAAATAAACAGACTGTGCAGGTGAGATCAGAAAACTCCTTGGGGCTTATAAAATGAATCTCACCACATTACAATATTAGTTAAGACAAAGATGATCAAGATAAAACAATGGTAGATTAAAATACAATAAAAAATACTAACACAGAATAAGAGAAAAAGAATATGTGTTAAAGCAAAGGTTATTTTGTATTGAATTTTGTTACAGCGATAGTGCAGTGATGTACATATATACACAAATATATGAATACAAATATATACGAATAAGTATATATACTTACGGATATGAATACAAATATATACACACATATGTATGAAATGCAACATGATGTACTATATATATATATATATATAGTCCCCTATGGACTTATGCACATGTAAGCATACACACATGTTCATGCCCAAAAATTGTGTAGCATAGTGTAAGGCGTGATTATAGCCAATTATATTAAAGTTAAATAGTCATTGAGCACTGCCTTTAAAAAATTTACTGCTTAAAATAAAAATTTAAAAAAACAAAATCTATGTATTTGTTGAAGCAATGGAAGTTTCAATGCCAGAACACGTAATAATGAATAAATATAAATAAGAGAGCTTTAAGAAAGTGTTTTAAACGTGGAAACTGACAAAAAAAGATGAAAACAAAAGTCATAATTTTGTGTTGAGCATGCAGTTTAATAATGTTCCTTAAAATGAGATGAGAAAACCTCATTAAATGTATGTAGTAATGGCTGGAAATATAAAACAATGAGGAGATTCTCAAGTATTTATTCAGAGGTAACAGACAGAGTGAATGAAGAGTTGTTATACAAGATAAACCACATAATTTGCATAATTTATTCCCGATTGTGTTTATATTTCACACAATATCTGAATTTTATCAGTTAAAAAAATCTTCAGTTATAAAATTTAACGGCCAAAAAAAAAGAAAAAAAGATTTACTGTTAGAGTAAACTGCGATGAGAGGATTGAAGTGGTGAAACAGTCAATCATGATTTATAGTTTGAGAAAAGAACTCTGTTACCCACAATTCAAAGCAAACGAGTCCTTCCCTTAGCACAGTGGTTTTCAAATCCAGTTCCTGTGGCCCGGTATCCTGCGTGTTTTAGATATTTCTCATTACATCGTTATCAGGCTTCTGCAGAGCTGGATAATGAGCTGATTATTAATTGAACCAGGTGTGAGGAAGAGGGAAATATCTAAAATATGCAGGACACCAGGCCACGAAGACCGGATTTGAGGAACACTGCCTTAAAATATTCACTAAATAAACAGTTTTATGCAACATTATATTATTATTTCCTATATCTAAACCTTATACAGGGTTTATACGGGTGCTTGAAATCCTTGAAAACACTTGAATTTGAATGTTGTGTTTTCAAGGTCTGGAATGTACTTGAATTTTAATTTTAAATGCTTGCAATTCTAACTCTGTGATGTCTTTATTTATTTATTATCAAACCAAACTAATGCTACTTACAGAGAGGTGATACAGTTTGAAAAAAAAAAAGAAAAAGAAAATTAGTGGACGCTCTCAGGTCGACTGCAGATATATTTGTATCAAGTGTGCGTGAAGAACACCAAGTGACTGCCCTTTTTTGGATAAAACTTTGTGCTCTCTTTTCATTTCTAAACTATTTGCTATTTTGAAACATAATTTCAGATGTTTGTAGCATAATATAATGTGATAAAAAAGTGAAAAATAAGAGTATTTCTATTCCAGTAGATATATAATGCTGGAAGAATTTTAAAATGGCCCTTAAAAGTGCTTGAATTTGACCTTGAAAAAAGTGTATGAACCCTGCTTATGGTTTTATCTTTGTGAAACCAACAATAAGATGTTTGATTGGAGCAAATTTAGGAGGAATGTGTTCAGAGGAATCTGATAAAAATAAAATAATAATAAAAAAAAGTTGGTAAATATGACTAAATAGATGATTACATGGGCATTAAACTGACCTTAACCCTGCAATATATATATATTACAATATGAAAAAACACTCAGGAGGATATGATAGCTGTGTGGTGCCGACATAAATGGTCAAATAAATTAGTGATGTTACTTCTCATGATGTCAACAGGTGTAAGACACTATCGACACACAACTCATGTTTCAGTTTCATCCTCCTGTAGCTGAAATAATTCCAGATAAATGATGTTGCTTTTCTTTTTGGCTCCAAGTCTTTGTTTTTGATTTTTGTCTTTGATTTTTCTTCTTTGATTTTGGTGATTTTCTTCTTTATTTTCAGTGATTTTTTTCTTGTCCGTTGCTCTTTTTTCAATGTTGTCACCAGTGACTCACTCCATGTGCAAGGATGTGGTCTGCTTCGGCAAACTTATTAAGAGTAACTGTGATTGGTGGATGGCTGTATGCAGTGTGTGTCAAGTACCCAGGTTGAAATTAGACAAGAATATGTTGAGTTCATTTGACTCCTACATGGCAGAACCTGTGATGTTACTATTGCGTGCACGTACGTTGTGATGGTGATGATGCTTAAGTGATATATTGTACAGCTCTAATTGAGATTCAACTCTGATCCTTAAGGTGGCTGGATTGGCTCTGAGATCGGGAAAACTATGGAGCGTTACGACCCAGAGGAAAACAAGTGGGAGGTCATCGGCAGCATGGCGGTTCCTCGATACTACTTCGGCTGCTGTGAACTACAAGGTTTCCTGTCTAAAGTGCAAATCCTCATGTGACAGATTTCAGTAGTATGTCTCTGTTGACACATCTTTATTGTCCCCCAATAACGCTGTTGTTGTCTCCTTCCAGGGTTCATTTATGTGATCGGGGGGATCAGCGATGAGGGGATGGAGCTGCGTTCAGCCGAGGTGTACGACCCCATCTCCCGCCGGTGGAGCGCCTTACCCGTCATGGTCACGCGTCGAGCTTATGTTGGCGTTGCCTGCCTCAATAACTGCATTTATGCAGTGGGAGGATGGAATGAAGCATTGGGAGCACTGGAGACAGTGGAAAAGTACTGTCCTGAAGAGGTAAGAACAAGGTTATTATGGGGTATCATCACAGATGAAAGCCTGAAGCATTGGTTTTATACGGGGGTCATCACTGTGCTGGCTCTGTGTCAGTGCTGTAGTTTTGATTTCACTTTGCAATTTTAGCAACTTTAGATGACATTCGGTTATATGCTATGTATGCAAATATGTATATATTATTTTAGTTTAATCTTAATTGATACAATACGGATTTCTTTTTTTTCCTCTTTATATGTTTTGAGTGTTTTCCCTGTACTTTAGTTTTGTATTTGCTGCTGTCAACTGTGAAATTTCCCTATGGTTGGATCAATAAAGTTTTATCTCATCTCACCTCATCTCATCTCATCTCATCTCATCTCATCTCATCTCATCTCATCTTATCTTATCTTATCTTAAACAAAAACTATCAGTGGGAAAAAGTCAATCATTAACAGAAATGTTCAGAAATTAACAAAAACTGTCATAACTAAATTAACTATGGACAATGCAATTGAAACTGAAATGAAAATATTTACTGTGGTTCCTTGAAATCAAATGATTTTGCACAATACTGAGGCATTTAATTAATAATGAACTAAAACTAGTTAAAGTAAAATAAGTAAAACTACACTGATTAAAAAAACCAGTCTGAAAGACTGAATAAAACTAATTCAAAATTGTTGCTTTCTGTGCCAGAAAGTGTATTCTTCTGTATTCGATGAAGTTCTAAGGCTCAGTGGCAAAGTGTGAATTTTGTTTGTCGTATTATTCTTTATTTGATGATTTTCTGTGCTCATAAAAAGAAACTAACAAATGTATGTTTGTTTTGTTATATATGTTTTATCTCTTGAAAATTTAACAAACCTTTTTTTTTTTAAAGTTCAAAACTGTAGTAAAAAACAGAGGTGATCTTGTACCGATCTGTAATATTTGTCTTCCTCATCTGTCCACAGGAGAAATGGGTGGAAGTGGCCTCCATGTCGACTGCTCGTGCAGGAGTGTCGGTGTCGGCGGTGAACGGGCTGCTGTACGCCGTCGGAGGCAGAGCCGGCAGCAGAGACTTCTCAGCACCGGTGACTGTGGACTCAGTGGAGATCTACGACCCTCACCTGGACACCTGGACTGAAGTGGGCAACATGATCACAAGCCGCTGTGACGGTGGACTCGCTGTGCTCTGATACAGACCAGATCCAGACTCAAATTGTGACCACATCGGCACCAAATCATCCCCAAACTGGAAAAGCTGCACCTTAGGAGACACAGGGGAGTGTCTCCGTCTGGAGTTGTCTTTCACTTTAGCCTGTTTGTTATTTAAAATTGGATTGGACGTGTGTTTTCTTTTCTAAGTGTCCACAGCATTGAATGAACATTGCATATCTGATGTGAAAATATCAGTGGATCTGCACCTGGAAACTGCCAAACCTGCTTCCACCTAAATGTTCCAGTGAATGACTCATCTCTCTAGTGAATATCAATTCACTAATTAACTGTCTTGCTTGTTGGAATGAAGAGAAATTCTTGTGAAGAGAGAGGCTTTTTCACAGCAGAAGTTTTCTATTTTTTGATGGACCAGAGAGCTTTTCTAAGGACTGTGAGATTGTTCTTGGTATTGATGTGAAAAGCACTGCTTTTTTTTTTAGTTACAATTTCTTTCAAAGACATGTTTGAGGTGTGTGCATTGCTACTTGGAAGATTTTTCAAACCACTTGAGCCTATTTAATAATGGAGACTTGATAAGTGAAGGGATTTTCTGTAGATAATTATAAACTTGAACAGTACACAACTCGTCACATCGCTGCACTTACCACTCAGTTTTCACTGGAGACATTTTCAGTATGATACTGTAAATACTAGTGCCTCTTGGGCTGCGTTCACGCTGCAGGTCTTAGTGCTTATTTCATATTTATTATTTAGATCTGACTTTCTTTTGCTTGGCTGCTCACATTTTTTGAAATGACGAGAATCAGATTCCAGTGTCATCGTAGTTAGAGGTCCACTGATATGTTTTTTTGGGGGGTTTTTTGGGCCGGTGCAGATTTTTATAAATTTGGTCAGCTGATGGCCGATCTTTGAGGCTGATTTTGTTTTTATTAAGCACATTGACCATAAAATACAATTGAAACACTGAGATAATTAAGATTTTTATGCAGCAATATAACTCAAATCATTAGTACATGGACACATGGTACTCTTTTAACATATGTTGAACTACAAGTGCTGCCACACAGGTTCCTGATCAAATATGACATTTTTACTAGTTATCAAATATCAGCTTTCAAGAAAAGAAAAATTAAAACCAATGACCGATATTGAAAAAATCTATACATCGGCCAACCAATATATCAGTCTACCTCTAATTAAAGTCTTGAACTGAAAAACACAAGCGATGGATCAATAATAGACTTTATACACAGCACAAGAGATGATGTAGAGATGCACATCGTTAGCCTCATAGCATAATTACATAAGTCATATTTTTGGCCAAAATATGTTATCTGCATAAAATGAAGCAGCAGTGTTAGGAAAGTAAAATTACGTTGATTTCACAATGTGGCCAAAAATATGACTTAAGCAAATAATGCTGAGGCTTATGAAATGTTGCATTGGTTCTGATATAACTGTCCAGACTGAGATCACGTTACAAAAAAAAATCAGATTCAGAGCACTTCAGCCTGCAGTGAACGTAGCCTTAGTCATTACTTACACTTGAATCCAAATGAGTAAATAGTGTTGTGATCATTTACCAGTGACACTGAAACAACCTGCATTTGCATTCCATTCACATTTCAACCTTCACCGCAGAAATAATAAAACACAGTAATCAGAAAACGGTCATTCCTGTGTTTACATTATGTTACTTATTATCTTGTGTTTCCTGTGGATGCAGTTCGGTATGTCAGCTAACTGAGTGGAGCCGTTGCACATAAATAGTACTGCTTATCATGTACTGTTATCCCTTTGGAAAACAACACAAGGTTACAGCACTTGTGAGTGCTTTGCAGCGTTAATAAATTGCTCATAAACCTGTGGTGGATTTTTTTTCATTAAAGCCTTTGTCTTTTTCTTATTTGCAATGATCAGGATCTAATAACTGAACAGCAAACATATTCTCAGCAATTCAAAGTAGTTCTGTCCTGATAAATATTGTAAAACTGTTCAATGTGTTTTCAGTAAACTGCACATTTCAATGGTTTTTGTAAAGAATCAACTCAAAATACGGTAAATACAGAAGCACATTTTCATAGATTAATGGTTCCTCAATTCATAAAGCTTTTGAGAACTGGTGTCTAATTTCTATCCTTTGCTCCTCTTTTCATCAACTGTAGAGTCTATATTCTGCAGCTGTGTTTCCTTTTTGCTTAATAATATGTTTAATGGATTAGTATTCACGGACTAAGTTTAACCCATAAAGACCCAAACAGCCACTGGTGACCAAAAGCATCCACTGATCTAAAATGTTTAATAACTTGTGATCCACTAATCGTATTACTACATGTAAATAACTGTGTAAAATACAGTTTGTCATCTTTTCATGGCCATCAGATATGACCCATTTGGACGTTCAGAGGTTCCGTAGTTACCATAGAAACACCGATATCTTTTACAACATTGATTCACCAGTAAAATCCATGGAGTTGGAACAGTGACAGTGAATGAAGATACTTGTTTTTATGTTCAGTTATTTATATCTTTGCTGAAAAAGTCACTTTTTCTTGAGTTTCCTCTATTTTTGATAGAATATTCCTTGATTTTAATCTGAGCTTTTATGAACTTCTATATAATCAGTAAACAAAATACAGGAAAACACATGATTTTCACTGAAAAACTAAACATGCAGAGGATAATACTCAAATAAATGATCATCAATCAATTAAGAAATGTTACAAAAATAAAAAAATTTTGGACCTGCCACAAAGGTAGCACTGGGTCTTTAAGAGTTAAACTTGACTCTGGTTAATAATTTCTATTTCATAAGATGCTACTTTTGGGTAATAAAAACTCACGTATCTGCCATTGTCACACACTTTGACCTCAATCACCATATTATGGTCAGGAAGATCTTGTGGTCAGAGCTGTGGAAGGCAAAGCCCTACTGCATCGAATTCCTCATCCAGTCCATGTGCGATGTGCTCCCCAGCCCATCAAGGTCGAGATCCCAGCATGCTCCCTATGCTGAGGAAGGGGGAGCCTGGAGCATATCCTCAGTAGCTGCCCTAAAGCCCTGGCAGAGGACCGCTATCGTCGGCGCCATGACCAGGTGCTGAAGGTGGTTGCTGACTCCATCTGAACTGCTGTCGACCAAAGCAAGCGATCTCAGCCAACAAGGAGTGGAACTGCTGTCATCTGAGCAGGTGAGCAGCCAACTTCCTGTCCGAAAACCTTGATGGGCCTCCTTGGAACAGCAAAAGACTGGCACATGAGAGTAGACCTGGGGAAGCAACTCAAATTCCCCCAAAACATCATAGAGACTAGCCTCAGACCAGACATTGTACTGCTCACAGAAACCTCAAAACAGGTTATCATACTGGAGCTGACAGTGCCCTGGGAAGAGAGGATGGAGGAGGCCAGAGAAAGGAAAAGGGAGAAGTATGCAGAGCTGGTGGAGGAGTGCTGGACAAGGAGGTGGCGAGCCAGGTGCATGCCCACTGAAGTCAGGGCAAGGGGTTTTGCAGGGAAGTCACTCTGCAAGGCCGATGGTCTCCTGGGCATCACTGGAGCTTGCAAGAGAAGAGTCATTGGCACAACCTCTGAAGCTGCAGAGAGCATCGCGGTGGCTGTGGATCATTAGGGACAAAGCGTGGACAGGTGCTTCTGGAACACAGGCCGGGAATTGATCACTCTGGTCAGGTCGCCTGGGCAAGGGGGGGTCTGAAGTTGAAAGACCCAAACCCCCCCCTCCCCTCAAGATTATTATACCAGTATTAATATTAATAACTGGAGATATTAATATTAATACTGGTATAATAATCTTGATTTATAGAGTACATTTACAACAAAGAGGAAGAAAAGTGCTTTAGAAAGAAACCGATAACACGCTAAATGATAAAACAGCAGAGGATGTGAGTAAAATATAATCAGATATTTATATGTGTATTTGTGCATGTGTTTAACTGTGGTTTCAATCTGGAGGTGGACGACAGTCTGACAACAAATAATACAAATGACCTGCACGTCTCAGATTTGCACAAGTAAAATTGGTATATTTGAATAATTTGTTCAAACACAATTCAACGCAGGGCTCCACAGTATTGGGAAGAGATGAGATGGCAGTGTTTTTTTCAGAGATAAAATATTGAAATATGGGGGGAAAAAAAAACTCAAGTATTTTCACCAGAGGACATGAATAGTGTGGGTATTTAATAAGAGTGTCTGCCAAGAAAACAATGATAATTAAAGCTGAAAAACTGCATTGCATTTATTGCGTGAGCTAGATTTTGCTAAATTTTAATGCAAACACATTTCTTTTGTGTCTTTGTTTAGTTTCATTATGAAGGCAATGATCAAGTACTGTTTTAGTTCCTCCTTTCTATGGCTGGAACAATTCCTTTTTATCTCATTTTACTCTTGTTATTGCATCTGTCCTTTTTCATTGTTTTCATTTTCCTTTTTCATTGTCAGGTGGTGGATTTTTTGGCTACTGTGCATGCATACGTAGTGATAACCAAGCTGAGGTGATATATTTCACAACCTAATTTCAAGCTTTTCATCTAAACCAATAAACAATTAACAAATGTTTATTTTCTCTAAATGGCTGTGAAGTCCTTCATTTTAATTGCTTTTCTGAGGATTCAAGAAACCACTGTACAAAAAAAAAAAAAAAAAAATTAATAAAACTTTTAATTAAGAATTCTCATTACAATTATTCTGGAATATTGCATCATCAGTGCTTTGGAGTCGCAGAAACACCCTCATTGCCTTAGGAGGACCTGTATCCAAAAACTTTTCATTGTAGAAAAGGAGCAGAGCCACATGCAGATGAATCATGCTGGGTTGTGGTTTTTGTCTTTAGATTTTAGACTTTCAGATGGTGAATTTCTCCCTGGGGCTCAATAAAGTTCATCTGTATCCGTATCAAATCAAAGCAGTTTGTCTGTCTGAACAAACAGTGGGAGTACACAAACTCAACTTTAACAAAACTGGGAGATGCTGCTCTGTATTTTAATAAATCAACAGCTACACATTGGTGTCTTCAGCTTCCAAGCAATCAAAAAAATAATAAAAAGGTACTAAAAGTTCAATGTAAATAAATCTCACCTAATTTTTAGGAATGTGTTGCACAAATCAAATTCTGTTTATATTTATGGTGTATAGTTAAGTTGGTCAGGAAAAATCCTGCAAGGCTTTTCTTTTCAAATATGAATAAAATACTTCAATGAAATAATGTCACAGATTTTTAGATGTCACAACTTTTCTGGAGTTTGTTGATAAAAACAAATCCTTAAATGTCAAATTCCAACATGAGCACTAACTTAAAAAAACAGAGGTAGAAGAGACCTATTGGCACGTGTTGATATAAATCTGCTTTATTTGTATCTACAAAGCTCACAGTTAAAACTCCTCTCCTCAATCACTTCTGAATTTCTTTAAGTTTCTTCTCGGGGCAGAATTTCTTAAGTGTCAGTGTTGCTACCAGAGAGAAAGTGGCAACCAGGGTGAGGATAGTCCTCATTGCCTTGAACCAGGCGGGGTAACCGGGCAGCAGCGTGAGGTCGTAGTGCAGAGACAGACCTAGACCCATGATGACCACCAGAGCCCCCTCTGTGATGTTGTCCCTACAGAGCAGCGCCCCCCAGGCCAAAAGAGATGGCACCACGCTGTTGCCCAGGTTCATCCAATCAGGTTGAGCGGGACTACCTGCGGGGATGGCGAAACCCCAGCGGGCACCTCCAAGGAAGGAGACTATGGAGGCTCCGTAAGCCATCTGAGCATAAGCCACTTCTGGGTAGAAGGAGTGAGTGGCGGCCATGAGTAGAGGGGCTGCCAGGAAGGGGATGAGCCCAGAGAAACCCAGGTACAGGGCTGGTTTCGGAGCCTTGGAAACAGCCCCCAAACTGAAGCTCTTCTTACTCTCATCTCTGTCTGAAGTGCCCTGTGAAGTCCCATGGCAGAAACATGAGGGAAGCCAGCTGATGGGTCTGATCCTTAAAAAACTGTTGGTGGAAGTTGATCTGACTGACAATGAGGTGGAGTGAAACGACAGCTGAGGTTTTGTTGAGTACTTCAGTGCTGTGGTTGTCCGCTGAAGACATCTCCATGCTGCAACCTGGGAAACAGTCATTAAAAGAGACATAAGTGAATGAGAGCTGCAATTATTATATTTAACAAATACTGCACTGAGTAAAGCAAAAATTGAGTGAGAAATTCTAATCATCCATAACATGAAACAAGGTTGAGATGAAGTTTTTGATCACATCACCCAGGCCTAGTTGTTGAAAAAATAGTCATCCAAAAAAAAAGAGAGACTAACTGCAAAAACTAGGCATTAGTCTTTTGTTTATCAGTCAAATAAAAAGTGAAAGTACATATTTTTTGGTAAATTCTTTGTGGATACTTCATACAGTGCTGGTTTGTCTTATTTTATTTCCAGTTAACTCTTTGAGTAAAAAGTACACACAAAACTTAACAAAGCTATGACCATATTAAAATATTTTGAAATAATAATAGTATTGAAATAAACATGACGTTTTTTGTCACCCTGAAATAACCAGTAGGGAGGTGAAATATAATGTGATAGTATTTTTTTTAAACTTTGGCAAAAACGTGTTTTAACTAGTTATTTGCAACCGAGCTAAACAGAGCGTTTTTTTCCCCTTACCTCAGAAATTATGCTTCTTGTTGTTGCAATTCTAAACATTTTCAATCTGAAAAGAACAAATTCCTCATGAGAAATAAAATACTGCACTCTTATCATACATGCACTCAACAGTTTTATCTTCGATGCAACATTCATACACATGCTAATGTTATTGCTAAGTTAACACTGTAACTGCGTTTACATGATGCAATACAGAGCCATTACACTCTAATCTATGACCCTGCAGTTATTACCTAAGCGTTAGGCTTTACCAATGTGTCATTCGAGCGTCTGACACGGACACAGAAAGGACAATAACATGCAGAAAAACGTTGTGGTGTTAACTAGCCTCACTAGAGGTCGTTGACTGGTTTCTATCGATGATCAATTAAATGCCTGCCTGTCTGATGTTCTCAAACTAGCTAAACGCGACTGTTTCTGGTATCGATTGATTTGGCTGTCAGCGGCGGGGGAGGTATTAAGTTATGTTCAAGTTAACCAAATCACACTTTAAGCGATACCTACATCATGTCCCAAAAATGTAACGGAAATGCAATAACGGTGAATAGTTCTGCTCTCAGCTAATAATACCTTGTATTAATTATGCAGAGCAGCGTTTTCTATGTACGACACTCTTAGATCATTTCGGCTTTAAAAACACTACAGACCCTCAGCAGGTTGCATAACTACACTGGCTCTTGAATGTAGCTTTATAGAGACTGTTCGAATCCCTCAGTGCCAGCGCCAGTGGTAAGCGCTCCGAAAACCCAAACAAACACTTCTAGTCGCATTATTAACGAGGTTTTTTGCTGCGAGAAAGAGTAATCTCATTGGATTTTTCAGTTTTTGCACACCTTCGGATAATTCTCCATCATAGACTATGTTGGCCAGGAGAAGCTATACGGTATCGTCATGAAACACTGCAAGTTAGCACGCTAGCACTTAGCAAGCTGATGAATGTGTGCTGCCGCTGCTAAGGTAGCCATTTTGAAACTGTGTTGTTTCAACGAAGCCAGGTCTGTTTACCTCTATAGTATACTCATGACAGCTATTTAAATAGAGATTTTTAGTGGCTCTGCGTATGTTAAACGTGTTTTTATGTCGCTAAACCTTTCAACAGTTGTAATTTATTTAAACTGACAATCTGTTTTCGTGCTGGACTAAACAGGCTAGGTAACCAGCTAGTGGCTAACAATTGCTACGCTTACGTTAGTTAACTAAGAGGGGTTAGCTAGCAACAGAGTTACGAAAGAAGTGATAACGTTAATAACTTGTGGTTATTGTGAATTGTATGTTAAACACCCCCGCTTTTTTAAGTGTCTGAATTTACATCGATGCACTTCAATACACAGTATTACTTTGCTAGTTAGCTAGGTGAAACGTGCATGTACTGTGGCTTAATTGGTGTGCTGCAGTGTTTGTGGACATACGAAAATCCCATGATGTGTAAAATGGCTGTGGTACAAGTGCATCTCTGTCGTTATCATTTGTTATAAGGTTTTGTTTCACTTTGACTATATGTCTGCGCTGCCCACTGAAGCCCGTGTCCGTGGCAAACTCATTGATGCTGAGCTGTTATGTAATAGTTCAGCCCACGGTGGCTGTTTGTGAATAAATGGTTTATTTTTGTTTGGGAGCTAAGGTTCGTCATAAATGCGGGTCAGAAACATCTATAGGAGCGAGTAATTAAAGAAATATATTCCTTGTAGACCTCTACTGTTTAGATTGTCTGCCAGTTTCATTCAACATAACACGCTGACAGGCATGTAGAGATGCGCAGCAGTCTGCAGAGAAGTACTGGAAGTGTTCAAGTTATTTTTACATTGGTATAAATATTTCATTTACCAAAGTCGACTCATTTTGAAAGAGCCAGCCTTCAGCATGGTTTTGAAATCCCTGAGTCATGATTTCTCGCTCATACGTCTGAGAATGCATTTGAAGTGTCTAAGCAGCATTTTCCTCCGATTTTGAAAGCTATTTTAGGCTGAAAAAGTATATTTAGAGAACAAGTGTCTTTAATGATATTAGATAAGAGTCATTTGTAGCCTCACAGATAAAGGAACATAAGAGAAATTCTGAGTTAAATATAAATTGAACAATTTCAAAAGGCAAACATATACCATCTCCAACTTATTTGGTGCACCACACTATAATACAAGAGTCCGTAGTTCTCAAGAGACACATCAACATTGTGGTCATTTGGATGCTTTAACTTGTGTACACATTAGAGATAGACAGATGAGGTGGTTTGGCCAATTAATCAGTGTTGATAGAATATTTGATAAACTCTCAGTACAGCAGATTTTGGCTGTAGTAGTGAAAAGTGATTAACATATACCTGTAAGCTGCAATGGCTTTTTATATATATGTTAAAAAAAAATAATAATAATGGCTGAACAAGTAAAAAATACACTGAAAATCACTTAAATTTTTGGCAGTTTGCTATTCGGCTTCAGATTTATTAAGTCGTTACGCTGAGTCACATGTTCACTGACTCATATTTATTTATTGAGGGTGTGTATTACTATGTATGACTCTGCCTTTTCCTGGTAAATATTTCAGAATTAAATCAGCCTTTACAACTCAACTATAGTACCCAATGTGTTGTAATACTTTGGTTAATCTACACACATTTTGGAGAACTTAATATTAAAACTGTGAAATAAAATGGGTTTCATCAGAATCCAGTACTGATCTAGGTTTGTGTGTAATTTTGAAACTAAGACTTTGAGATTATTCTATGTTGAATTATAAGGCATTTTGTTTCTGATTATTGCAGATCCAGTCTGTTCCTGTGCAGATACTCATAAACTCCCGGCAACAACACAACAAACTGCACTGAAGCTTCCTGTGTGAGAAAAAATAATTCCAGAAGAAAAGGACAGAACCACTTTGCAGCAGAATTTGGACGCATATATTTTTTTCAAACATCGTTTTTTTTCCCTTCAAGAAAAAGAAGTTGATTTTGTTGAGTTGAAACTTCCTTTTTGGAGACATTTCATTGTAGCAAAAGGACACTTGTGCATCATACAAAACGAAGGCCTTTGACGTGTGGATGAATTTCTTTAGCTTTTAAACTTGCATATCTATGAAAACAGTGGTATATCCTATATATGCTTTAAACAGAAAACCGCGGATAATTAAATGGGCATCTTACAAATGTGAAACTAAAATACACAACGAAAAATACGGCATTATAATGCATCATCCAGCAGCATCTCACATTCACTAACAAAAACTGAAAATGCCAGCAATGTAACATAGGGTTTTACATCCTTCATTGTCATGTGACTTTGAATCTTTGCGCATTATTTTCTTCACACGCAGACAGTCTTTTCACCAGTTTAATGAGGTGAGCAGTGGTTTTCAGTGACCTCCATTGCCAATTAAAGACTGTCTCTGAACTCATTTTTCTTTTTGCATGCGGTTCAATCGATCTTAAAATGATTCGGTAAAAAGATAAGTCACCGCAAAGAAATTCTGGCACAGTGTGGCAGGACAACACCTGTGTTTTTCCCCCGTCATCTGTTGTCAAAGTGGAACTGCTTTACAAACTGCTGTCCATGTTCCAGGACCGAAAGCTTTCACAAACTCCTTCCGTATTTTAACAAAGACAGCCTGGCTCTTCCTCACCACTGGGACAAATCACCTGTTGAATCAATTAATTTTGCCAATCAGCTCAAAGTCCAATCAGGTTTTGAGTCTTAGTCTAGACAATAAGAGCTAATGGTTCAAATGAACTAGTGAAGAATCAGTCTGCCTGGATACACAAGTAACCCGGACTCGGAACAGTAGCACTAATCAGAAATCTTCAGAGACGTGACCGGGACAGGAGCTGCTTGGAAATCTGGTTCAAAAAAGAAAAATCTGTTCTTCTGAGACCTCGGATTCAAAATCGACTTCTTCCTTTCTTCCACCTGCATCTGGATTGTCGTTCCAGACTAATTCCTGCAACATTTTGATCAGTCTGTCTGTTTCACCCTGGACGAAGGGGTCTGCCTCTGGGGAAAGGGGCTGTGCTGTCCTGGTGGAGGTGGAGAGGAGGTTTTCAGTGTGCCGCTCCCCGTCCATCAGTGCACACACACTGTGATCAGTGCCAACAGGCCTGAGGACTCGAACCCAGCCGGACCGAGAGAGGAGGCAGAGGACTTCAGAGCTACAGACTCTGGGGTAATAATAAAGTCCCACCTCACTAACTTTGCCAGGAATATGTAGTTAGGAGGCATGAAATGAACTGCTGTCGGGCTGAGTGTAATCGCTGTTTTCTGATTCACACGGGCCTAATTTGATTTAGTTTTGGATTCAGTTACAGAAAGTCCAGTTACAATTAGAGCAGAAAATCTTTCAGAATGTTTCCACCATGAAACCTTGGCTTCAACGCTGTTTCTAAAAGCTTTTTTTATGTCAATTTCCTATTTTAACATCGAACATTGCATTTCCCATCACTATAGAAACCTTCAGTTTTAGACTGAAAAATATGCAAATGTGTTTTTTTGTAAAATACACGGTTTTTACTCATTGTAGAAAAACAAATTAATCACGACACCTTTATGAATTAATATAGTCCAAATTTCACAGTTTTATGAAAAGCAATCTGTAGCCTAGACAGTATATCTACATTTTTTTCTTATATTACTTGTTCTACTTATGTGATTATACTGATAACAATAACCAGAATATTTTATTAGTCCCAGGGGGAAATTATTGGCCCTGATGTTTGTTTCAAAACAAACATCAAGGCCACTGCCAGTTTGATGTTCAGTTTTAGGTTTATTGAGTCATTGTTTTGAGTTTGATCTTAAGTATAAGGTATTCAATTTTATGAAAATTGAAGATGGTTCAATCTATACCAATGTCAAAGTGCAGATGCATTTTATACATAGTAAACATTAACTTATAAAGGCAAAAGTGAGCTGTTTCAGATGTTCCCTGATGCTGACGAGTATGGAAGGGAAACAATGTTTTCATCACCCGACTTGGATATAGATTTCACGGAGACTTAAAAAATGAAGGGCCCATTGGTACAGATCTATAGTGGGTACTAAATTTCAATCATATTTGTCTTTAAAAGTCTTAAATGGTCATATTCAAAGCTTCAGTTTTAGTTTTCAGCCCAGTTTTACAACAGTCAGTTTGACTGTGATTGTACTATCATTAATCTTGGGTTCAAAGTCAAATCAACAGTTGAGGAAAAGTCACTTTTAGGGATCCAAATGCCTTAGTGAGAATCAATCAATCAGCTTGAAATAAAGTTGGTTACCTATAAGACTTGGGTATCTACAAGGTAAAACTGTTTTTTTGTGGTTTATAGAAGTGTACGTGTGTCAGCTGGCATGCAGCCTGTTTAGTCACTCCAATAATTTCCTTCTGGCATTAGTAAATTATTCTGATTCTGATCATTGTCAACAGTATGATTCCATAAGTTGAAGCACAAGTTAAGCAATATTAACAAAGTAAATGTGGATATACTATCTAGGCTACAGATTGCCTTCATAAAACAGTGTGAGGTTTGGACCACATTAATTCATAAAGGTGTTGTGATTAATTTGTTTGCAGTATTTGACTAAAAACAATACATTTGCATACTTTTCAAGCTATCATTACAGTCTGTAGAAAATTGCTCATTAACCTTGTTGCTTTTCTGTGCATTTGCATTGACTATGAAAATAAGGACAATTGAAGAAGGGAAAAAAGGAAGCCATTTGCCTCATACAATAATTAAGAACACCCCTGGTCATCTACTTAAAGGTTGTGATTTGTCTTAGAATTTCTATCATAAGCCCATAAGAGTCATGGCAATGTTATGTCAAAATGTTTGGGAACCATGTGTGTATGTTGCCTTCACTGGTACAGATGAGATTTATTCCATTTACACTCAAATGATGCTAAACAATTCTGTATCAGTGCTCAATAAGTGGCTGACTGATAAACTGTGTTAGAAGCATATCGATCAATTCATTACCAAACCCCAGTAAAAAATACCAATTTTGCTTGGATATGAAAAACAATTCTCATTAAAATGGAAAATGTACAAGCAGCCAACTAAACTGATGCATTATTAAAGATATAGTGTTTACGTTAAGAAGATATAGTTATATTAAGTCAAGCTAAATTAATGTGCTGTTTATTTAAAATGACCAGCAATGGTTAATTAGTAACTAATTCACTAACAGGGATAAAGCTCATGCTCTGCTCGCCCCCAGGGAAAAAGTATATATTACAAACCTGTACAAAATCTTTTCTTTTAATCAGAAAATACTTTTTTTTTCAAACCCTGTCTGAGTGGTTTTCTCCCATATTTTAGGCATCAGTGTTTTTTCGACCTTATACACATTAAATGTTTTAAAATCCAATTAGAAAGTTTATTTTAATTTAACATAATGCACTGCATACATTTACCACATACAGCCATTGCAAATTTATACTCAAAATTGCTATTATGCTGCACAAGACATTTTTCTTTCAGTCTGTCAAACACTTATTTGCATCTGAGCCACGACTGCAGCAAGTCCAGCCTTATTACCGCCAAGAATAGGACACTTTTATCTTGTCTTGTAGTGGCCACAGTGACTTTCAGTTGATCATTTCATATATGACATCAAAGGTTAACAGTAGATGAACACTGATTGTGCCTTGAATGGTCTCATGGTTACAATTACCAGTATGATGTGGTTCCTAACGTCTGTTTCCTCTGTTAGATCCTGGCCATGAGGTTTGATGCCTCGATCCACTGACCGGAAACACTGGACCTAAATGGCGCAGCATGACTTTGTCCCTGCCTGGCTTAACTTCTCCACGCCCCAGCCTGCCAAGGTGAGCATGCATGAATCTCATTGTAAGAGTTCCTCGCTAAAAAAGCTGCATGACAAATTAAGCAGTTAATGAACTTGCTTTTCATCTTGAGTGACTCAGACAACAAATCTGAGTACCAGGTACCTCAGGTTTAACTCAAACATGATGGTGATTACTGTTGGTGGGAAATTCACAGCTCACAAATACACAATGAAAGGTTTGGAAGATTAGGTTTTTTTTTTTGTTTGTTTTTTACAAAGCTGGAGAAATTTTAATTTAGTCAAGGTCAGATAGTTTTTCCAGCAGCAGTAGACTAAGGCTACATTCAGACTGCAGGCAAATGTGGCCCACATCTGATTTTTTTTTTTTGGCCATATGTGACCTGTATCCGACCTGTTAAAGATGGTGTGAACAGCACAAATCCGACCCAGGCCACTTTCATATGTGGTACTAAATCTAATTCATATGTCTTATTTTGCAATGAGACTTCAGTCTAACCGGCCAGGTCGCATTTAGCCAACCTTTACGTCATTGAAATGCGATGTACGTTACGATTCTGTGTCTAAGGAGGATAAGCAGGAAGTGGGAAAACAACAACAGCCATGGCGGAGAACGGAGTGTAAAGTGGACAGTGGAGGGAGAACGAGGTCTTGGAATTGATAAATATTTGGCCAGAGATAAGTGTCTTGTCGTGAGTGTTACAAAGAGGCAGTCACAGATAGTAAACGTTCCTTGTCATTCGAAAATTATGAATGAAGTCTGTGTCAGTGAAGTCGCTAATGCCAATATCCCATCACTCCTGACTCCAACTCTGCACCCAAACACTCCGTTGTACAGATGTAGCAGCCATTGCACTGCAAAAGGCCAGAGCAAAAAACTTGACTCTCTTCTTTTTTAATCTTCTTCAAATTGCCTGACTGTAATGTTGATGACTTTGGTTGTAAAGAAACTTTTTCAGTGCCACACACATGCCAAATATGTGGTCACATATGACATCAGAACCGCTTTTGGACATGTGGGTCACTTCAGGGTCGCATTCAATTCATACTCAAAACTGATAGAAGTTGCATTTAATGTGTAATATGAACAAGCATGCAAAAAAAATCTGATTTAATTTAAATGTCTGAATTGTGCATTAAGATCTGCTGTCTGAATATAGCCAAAGTGTTTTGTTTTTTGTCACTTAATTCCTCTACTGGAGAAAAAAAACAGCTCAAAACAAAAATCAGGGCCACTGCTAATTTAATGTTCGATTTGAGGTTTATTGAGTCATTACTTTGAGTTAGATCTTAAGTATAAGTTATTCAATTTTATTGAAGTCTAACATGGTTCAATTTATGCCGGTGCTAAAGTGGAGATGTATTTTACACATGGTAAACATTAACTTATTAAGGCAGAAGTGAACCGTTTCAGATGTTCCCTGATATTGATGAGTATGAAAGGGGAAAAGATGTTTTTATCACGCGACTAGGATACAGATTTTATGGAGCTTAAAAATGAAGGGCCCATTGGTACAGATGTGCAGTGGGTACTGAATTGCATTTGAAAGTCTTAAAATTTACTTACTTAAAGCTGCTCTTTTTTTTTATACTATGTCTTTGTTGAGGTAATTTATCCAGTAAGAGTGGAGTCATTTGAACTCACCACTATGTTGCCATACACAAACCATATGGTAATTATATTTACTTCAATCCTTAAAGCTGCATATGACTTTTGTCACCAATTTTTCATCAGATCTGTAAAACCAGTCATATCCTAAGTATCACAAATCCATAAGTCTTTCTGTGATTCCGCACCTTAATCTCTTCCCTCACAGAGAACAATTTCGAAGGTTACTCCACCATAAACAAGTACGGGTGTTTACAGAGTTGGTAGGTAGCTTGGCCATTTCTGGAAATTTGTTGCGGCACTGCATTGTGGGTAGCATAGTTCCATGCAGCTGCAGTAGCAGCAACAAAAAACATCAAAGTGAAAGCCAGCAGGTTCTGTCTGTGTGGAACTACGCTTCCCACAATGCAGTGATAATCACAGAAAGACTTATGGATTCGTGATACTTAGGCTATGACTCAGGTTTTACGGATTTGAGGAAAAATTGGGCAGCTTTAATGTCAGAATACTGCTGCTTTAAAACAAAGCTGTGGTGGAACTGCACGTGTACACCAGTGGATTTAGTTGACAGTTTGGGTTGATGGTTTGAGGTAGTGTGGACTGTCTTAGTGTCCTGCTGAGTGAGACTGTGACTGTCCTGCTCCTGTCTGAAGCTAATCTGTGTGTCAGGAAGTTTCCCAGCTTGAGTGTCCTGTCTGCAAAATTGAGAGTCAAGACAGAGTAACAAGTGCACAGTCATGGTCCTGCTGACACTAGACCTCACCTCATTGTCACTTTTCTGCAGGCTTTAGTGCTCACTGTCCTTGTCAGTGTCCCAGCTTGATTTTATGCTGTGAGGATTTGGTCTTTGAATGTAGGATTTTAAATCTTCTGTCTTGAATAAGGTAGAGAAATTGATCAAATGATTCGGTCAAGACTTGTGCTTTGCCTTTCGAGGAAAGAATGTATCTTCATTTAGTGTCTCCTTTGGAGATCTTGTGTATTAAGGCTGCACAATATTGGCAAAACTTGCGATATGTGATATGGGTGTACAGTATAGCAATAATGATAATATTGTGATATTTCTCATTCTCGTTCAGAAGTACAAATTCTTTCTACTAAGAGAAATGTTCCTTAATGCTGCCAATAAGGGACGTAAGGATACACTCACCCCACATTTTGATTCAAATCGTGATTTTGGGTCCACAATATGAGTCGAATCAATTTTTTTCCATCCAGACTTCTGTTCCGAGTGGCTATATGATGATTAGCTTGTGCGAGGGTAGCTCCAGTAGCTTCTGTCACAGCAACGTCCCTGTTCCGTGCATTATCCAGCTATCAACAGCTATCTCTTGATTAGTCTTTTCGAGCTCCCATTCTGCTTCAGCAGACTTCAGAACCTCTGCGATGTGTTCTCCAGTATGTGTTTTGAAGAGGGAACGAGTTTGTAAAACAAAATTTGCTATGCCCCACTCACTTGTTATCACATGAGCCGTGATCGTCGGGTAACTCTGGCTACCCAGGCCAGTCCAGCTGACTGTTGTTGTTGCAATGCTATTGGCTTCATTCAGAGTTTGGATCATCTTTTGTTTTGTTTCCGTGTAGAGTGCAGGCATAACAGACTGGCTAAAAGACTTATTAAAACTTTTGATGAGACAGACCCATCAATTTGGATGCGCCACATACCCACAATGCTTTGCAGAAGCGTCTTCACGCATCAGGACGTGTCCCATAGAAATGAATGGGGGGGGCGGAATCCGCGGTGCTTGCTAGTGGACCGTGACGTCAAAATAAGCAGCAGTAATAAGACAGCGCCTCCTATTGTTAAAGGAGTGCATCAATGCACATATTATGCGGTATCGATTTTAATCACCATCATTTTTTGTATTGATTTTTAACCGATTAAGGATATATCCTTACATCCCTAATTGCCAATCTTAAATGAGCCAGTTATTTGAATGTTGACTCAATTATTTATAATTTAAGACAAAATACTGTATTACTTAGATCAATGACACAATTCTGTCCAAGAATCTCATGATACTATTACCATAAACCTTCAGACACAAATATAGTCAAATATTTGGTCATTTTATTCACATAACAATGTGTAAATGACAGAAATTGTGTAAATGTTTTAAAATGTAAATGGATGCATTTCATAATAACTTGAGTGCCAAAGTACCGCCATGTAAGAGCTTTAGCAAAACAATGTTGCATTGTTTGCCTGGTTTGGTAAATACTGCATATAAAAATAAAATCTTTTAATATAAGTGTTCAGGCTTTGCCCAAAGTTGTGCTCTGAAAATATTCACATCTTTTCAACATTAATAGCATGTAAACTTACATTCAACCAGCAGCAGTAGCGTTACTGTAGTTGATTTACTAGAAAAAGTGGCATGTTAGGGGTAGAGAAAACCACTCTGGTACATCATGACATATAAAACAGAAAGCTAGTTAAAAAGTAAATAAATAAATTATTGCTCATGTTTGCGATACGAATATTGCACACTCAGGTATCGCAATATTGATATTTTTGTAATATATTGTGCAGCTCTACTGTGCATTCAGTACCTTTCATTGAGGCTTTATTTAAAATATTTTTTTAGTTTTTGATAAATAATGTACATTGGCAGCTTCATGAGGAGTGTCTTTTTTTAACTGACATTGTTGATTGATATTTCACATCTATGGCATTTCACTTAAGTAAATAAACCTATGCTGATCAGCCACAACACTCTATAGTATTAATGTTGAGTATCTCATTCTAATGGGACCTGTCAGTAGGTTGGATGTTATTAGGCAGGAAGTAAACATTAAGCCCTTGATGCTAATATGTTGGAACTGTCAAAATGAGCAACGAAAGGAACTGACAAATTATTTAATATATTTTAAGTTTTAGTTTTGATCATCAATCAAATCAAGTGATGATGTTGATGTAATTTAAGGGGGATCCAAGTTTTTGTGCAGAAAGTTACTGCTTTTAACCCATAAAGACCCAAACATCCACCATCTACCAAAATCATGTGCTGATATAAACTGTTTAATCCCTATTGATCCATTAATCCTATCAATACATGTAAATAATTGGTGTAAAATACAGTATATCATCTTTTCACGGTCATCAGATAGGACCCATTTGGATGTTCAGAGGCTCCGTGGTTACAGTCTACAACATTGATTCATTCACCAGTAAATCCCATCAAGTTGGCTCACTGACGGTGGATGGACACACTGGGTTTATGTTCAGTTAATGGGAGATTAGACTGAAAAAGTAACTTTTTCTTAAATTTTCTGTTTTTGATATAATTATCCTCAATTTTACTGTAAACTTTTACGAACATCTACATGATTAGTATATTAAATGTTGGAAAATACCAAATTTTCACTGAAAACAAAATACAGAAGATAATTTTACAGTAAATGGCAATAAACCACTTAAGGACGGTTAAATATGGAGGAAAATTTATTTGGGAACTGACAAATGTCACACTGGGTCCTTATGGGTTAATTGCAAGAAGCCTCTTCAGTGTTGTTGATCAGATTTACTCCCAAAGCAGTTGCCACATTTTTTTATGATGAAACATTCCAAGATTGTTTTTAGTGCCTGAGATGTGTCTCTTTGTTTGGTCTAAGTATAGATCCCACACTGACATTTTCACTCAGTTATTTAGATTCTGTGAGAACTGGTATTGAGTATTTGGAGGAGCCTGTTGATATGTCTTTGCAAGGACAGAGATAAGGTAGAGAAAAACACAACGTGCTAAAAAATTTATAAAGTTAACAGTGGATTTTGTTTTTGTAGCCTCTGTGTCAAGTCCTTGAGTTCTAAAATTCCGTCTTTTCATGCTCCTCCAGTCCCCTGCTGCCAACCTTGAGAAACAAGGTGAGCCCCACCACAGAGACGGCAGAACCTCTGTGAGCCGCCGCCGCCACAACTCCTCTGATGGCTTCTTCAACAACGGCTCCCTGCGCGCTCCAGCAGGTAAACGCTGCACAACAATGACTTTCCTATTACAGCATATGACTGACATCTGTTGAATAAAGGCTGCTGCTGCTGCTGCTGCTGGCCGTTTCATTTAGTTTCATCACTCTGTGTCTGACTTCCTTGACTTAGTGGATACAGGTGTGTAATCACGAAAATAGGTACTGTGCATTCTCCTTTTGTTGGTTGTGGTTAAGAAGATGGCTTATGACAAAAGAGTTTGTGTGAAGAATGAATAGAAATTTGGTTTACTTGGTTTTGAATATTCATTTTAAAGGAGCTGTGTGGAGTATTTCTGTTATCACTTGTTAAAAAATTATCATTAGTGTTTAGGATAAAGAGCTCTGAAGTCATGTCAAAGATGCCGATGGGATGGATTGTAGAGATATGAACTAAATTTATTTACACCAACAGGCAGGGATTTTATGTGACCACTAGAGGGAGTAGTGAGTCACTCTGCCGCACCACGGGACTTTTTGCTGAAGCATCAGAAAGTGGCCACATGGGATGAGAACCACTAAGAAACAACTTTTACATTCATAGTGATAAAAGCTAGAAGCGCAGTTGTTGCTTTCACTACTGGACTCAGCTCTAAATGAAAAGAATGACGTTTGATGCTGAAATGACAGCATTACTTTAACATGAAGGAATAAAGCTTTATGTGATGTCATTATCTTTGCTAAGATGTCCTTGGTTGATCTCTGATTCAGACTAAACTGTGACAGCTCTGACCTTCCTTGTACAATTCCAAACAGATCTGTAGTGCAGCTATTGACAAAACAAACTGTACAGAAAATTGAGGTGATTTGAAAACAGAGCTAAAGCGGGACACACTTGAGGTTTCTCTAAGTCTGAAGAGGTTTTTTTAATCTGTTTCAGACCCCACACATGAAGATAAAAAAAAATCAAGCATTGAACAGTTTGGATGGTATTGTGTGTGGTGTGACTGATAATTTCAACACAGCACACCACACACATGACAATTCTATCTTACCGCTGACCTAGAGTCTTGTCCTCCAAGACACAGATCACGCGGAATCTGACTTGTGATTGAAACATGATTTAACAAAAGCGAAGAAATAACTTGGCAACAACCAGAAAGCATGGGGGGTATATATATATATATATATATATATACATATATATATATGTGTGTGTTTGTGTGTGTGTGTGTGTGTGTGTGTGTGTGGGTGCATTCTATAACTACTGTAACTGATGAAAATGAAACTTAACACACTTTCCCAGCTTCTGTGCCACTGTTGCACGCTGGAGTTTACACAAAATTTTCACAACTTCTATTTACGTTTACTTCCTTGTTCCTCCATCAGTTCGCTTTTTGATTGGCTACATTCCATTCCACATCACAGTTGACAAAGTCATGACTCGAGAGTTGTTGGCTTTCCCCACACGAAGATTTTTGGTCGT
This sequence comes from Fowleria isostigma, assembly GCA_029814645.1. Classification (NCBI taxonomy): domain Eukaryota; kingdom Metazoa; phylum Chordata; class Actinopteri; order Kurtiformes; family Apogonidae; genus Fowleria; species Fowleria isostigma. The sequence continues at coordinate 4,414,318 of JAPTGZ010000010.1, read as the reverse complement.
AAATATTAATATTTACCATTGTCAGCCTCAACCCGTTTTGGAGCCAATTACCGGAACAAATTCACTCTTAACACACCTTAGACCACAGGATCATCTTATAAGACATAAGATAATTTGGCGTTTGCCATCCTTGGTTGGAAAGAGGGAAAATCTGGACAAAAATAGCCTGATTATCTTCAAGTGTGTCCCTTGCTTAAGCTAACAGAGCTATGAGTTTTATTTTGAAGAAGAAAACTGATGTATGTAAACAATGTTTACACACATCAGATATATTCAGACACATCACACACATAATATTCAGTGAGTGACACAATCATTGGATATATATAATGTCGATTCATTGTTAGTTTTAGTAGCTGTAAGTACGTTTTGGTATGTGACTTCCTTCTGTTGTTGAGATTTTGGGATATCAGTACTACATATAACCTCTTTAATAAAAGCAAACAGATTTTAAAGCTGCTCTAGATAGGATTCTGTTTGCGGGGTCAACCTAAAGTCAGTAAACGGTATTGTCAACAACTGTCGTAAAAAATACTCGTGCATTTGATGCCGGTACACATCCTGAGGCAAGACAGGAGACATACTGATATAAATGTACTCGGGTCTTCATCAGTGAGATATGATGATTATCATCCACTATAAAGTCCAGATCCTCCGCTGAGACAGTCTGTGTTCTCTACACTCATACAGCGGTGAATCGGTGTCTTCTTTACAAAGTGAAAGTAAAGTGTCACTAATCCCTCTAAAATGGGCTCAACCATAGCGACCACAGTTCAATGTCTGGTGTGCAGATTAGTTCTGTAATGATAACAGAGCTGCAGTATCATTCATTCATATCCACACAGAGCCCTTCTCCCTGGGCTTTATCTGTTACTTTCATTATTATGATTCAGTCGGACCGGGTTCCAGTGAGTTCACAGTTGGGTTCCTGCTTGGTGTTCCATGTCTCGGTGAAAGCTACGACACAACACAACAGTCCTTAAAATGCTTTTGGAAGCGATTGTTCCCCTGGATTTCTTCTTTTTTTCCATAAAGTGATCATAAACGGTCAAATGCCGGTATGTCAAACTCCGATACCTGCCGGTCACTGCGTGTGCTGTGCATGCGCCCATCAATTACATGACGTTTCAGCGTACCGTAAAATGTAGTTTTTGTAGTTCTTTTGGGCTTCCTACCTGATACAAGTTATCTAATGCCAGTACAGGTGAATGAGATGCTGTGGAGTGATGAAGAAAGTGTAATTGAACTTGTGTTGAGTTGTTGTACCACCACACTGACCAGGATAATATAGTTTGAAGGATGAAAAGTTAAGCGGTGTTGGTTTAAATAAAAAATAAATAAATAAATAAAACAAGATGAAAAAGGAACAAGGCTAAACAATGTAACCGAGGTAACAAGACAAAATCAGATGAAGAAGACCTAGAAATATCTCATTTTCTGTATTAAAACAAAGTAAACCATCAAGACAACAAACTTTTCTATTGTGATAATCACAGTCATTCCTAAACTTTGCTATTAATTCAGTAGTTGACAGTAGTTGATTAATCATCGCCCCTCTGTGGGAGCTTCATTAACGCTCCTTGGCTTTTCAATCATTGAGGATGACATTTTGCTTCCAATTTCATAATGTCAAGGCTAATGAAATGGTTCACTGGATGTCAAGTGAAAGACAATGGGATTCAAGGCACTGTGCTGGAAAAGACATAATTGAGGCCACCTGTACAGTAGACACGATGAGGGCTGGGATGTTGTCGCAGCAGACGGATGGTTTTGTCGCCCTGTCTCATATTCAGCTATGATTTATTTTATACTCGACGTGCACAATATGACCTTTCACGCTTTATTCTTCCTGTAATATATATGTATACATTATTTTCACAAGTGGACAGATTTGCATCACTCCACTGCTCACAAACAGCGTTGCCAGTTTCTCTCCGTACACCTTTTCCCTCTGTGAAACTGATGCTCTGAGGTGCTGTGACTCTAAAATACGTAGTTGATATTCGGTGATGTTCCTTCTCTGCTTCCAAAATGTTGCCAGTGAAAAAGTGATCTGTCATTGGGATAGTCTTCTCGATTGAGATGGAGACGTTTAATGTCTGGTGCGACCAGTTTTCTCTGCCTCCTGTTTGCCTGGTTCAGCGCCCGTTTTCCTCTCCTGGGAATGCATGTCAACAAAACCTAATGAAACACCCTGTAGTTTGATATGTTTGTTTTTTGTTTTGTTTGGCTCCATTGCCTCGGGGTCCTTTTTTTTGAAAAACCCAGAATCTTTTAAAACTGCAAAATGTTGACTCAAGTTTATCTGCTGGATACCAGATGTTTCCTATTCTCTAAATCTCCATCAATGAAGGCTTCAAATTTCCACACTAGAGTAGTAAAAGCTACACACTAGATCAGGGCTATTCAACTATATTTCCCATGGGCCACATTGTTGGAAAACTGTGGACTGTGGGCCGGACCCCTGTAGTATGACTCTAATATTGGTTGTACAATTGACACATATCGCCGTCACATTTTCAACATTTTTATTTAACTGTTAACCTGTTGTGTTCATTTTTGACACAACACAAACCATCACTGTCACAGTAACTGCTGGCTATCAGTACAAGTAAGAAATGTAAACATAACATTTAAAACAATTTATGACCATCATTTTAATTTATTTATGTAATTATACAGAAACAATGCACAATATACAATGACCTTAAACAGGAAAGATGCATTGGTACCAGGTTGTAGCACAAGTGCTAATTTCCACCTGTAGTCTTTGGGCAGGCTGGTGTTATCATTAATAAAAAAGCAGACGTAGCTAAAAACTAAAAGCAGGCATTGATACAAACTAAAAACAGACATTGATAAAAACTAAATCAGTATTGCGTTCTCTGAGCCAAACAAATCAAATTTTGTTAAATTTTCTATTTTTACCATCAACTTTGCATCTCTTTGTTGACTGTAGCTTGTTTTCATATTGAAGCCAGTCTCTCTGGTCTTCTGTCAAGTGGCAGTACTGCAAAATGATGCAAAGTGTCACAAA
>JAPTGZ010000010.1:4382890-4394822 GCA_029814645.1 Fowleria isostigma | reverse complement strand
AATACTAAAATTAACAAATTTCCTCAGTAACCAGGCATTTGTGTAAATTTATCCAATAATAAATATGATTTTGTATTCTTTATTTTTCACATTTTATATTTGTGATTGTAACGTCATATTATGCAAACTCAAATATACCTCTTTTCTTTCTTTCTCTTTTCTTTTCTATTGTTTTTTTTCTGTTCTGTTCTTTCAATAAATTCAACCAAAACAAAGAAGTACAATACATTATCCAGTTAATATGCAATAAAACATTATTGACAAACAGGTACAATTTCTTAACAAAAAAACCCCTTAAAAATAACTCCAAGTCCCCCCTAGTAACCAGGTGTTTGTGTAGATTTACCCAATAATAATTAGAATTTTACATTATTTATTTATTTATGTTTTATGTTTTTGATTGTAGCATGTCATTTTATGCAAACTTAAATGTTCTCCTTGTCTTTCTTTCTTTCTTTCTTTCTTTCTTTCTTTCTTTCTTTCTTTCTTTCTTTCTTTCCTCTACCGAAAGCCTGACTAGGGACTGGGGATGGAAACTACCAACAGTTATTATCTCTTTATGTGACTCATCAGTTACTACAGCTTGTCTGAAACAGGTTGAAGTTATACTATGTAATTTGCATTGTCGCTATCAAATAGACTTTATAAATAATACAATTTCTGTTGGTAAAAGCACATACAAATGAATAAATATTCTATTCTGTTCTGTTGACCAGTTTACAACCCAAGCCTAAAAACACTCACTTCACAACAATCTGTCACTGCACCACATCTGTTTTACAAAAAAGATGTTGATTGGCCCCTCAAATGTCTCTTTCCAAACCTGCTTTGGAATAAGCGCAGAGGCATTATGCACTAATTATGTCCACATTGTGAGACAGGAGATGGTCACAGGGCAGCATTTGATCGCCGGCCGCTGCTGAGCTTCTAACAGGAGGTTATTGTGCGTCTCCCCTCTTATCTGGCCCTTCAGACGTTGCCCGTGGAAACAGTAGACATTGCTTAGCGACAGAAAGGAGGCATGAAGGAGATGATGTTTGAGTCGATAACGGCCTCCGTCTTCCCAGGTTATGGACTCAGACCAGCTTATATTCTCTGAACAATAAATACAGGCTTCATATTTTGAAGACGTGTTAGATTTATAGCTTCATTTCCTGCACTAAAGTCATTCTCTGTCTCCAAATCTAATTATTATTCCTCATGGAGACACTTAACAACAAAAGGAGTCTGCCATAATCATTACTGTTACCTGTATTGTTTTGCTTTTTTTTTTTTTTTTAATTTGACAAACTTTTCTACTTGAACTAATTTCAGCTTCTCCTTTTAACTTTTTTCCTTTTTTCAACCTTTGCTACTTAAACTCTAAAAGACCTAAAACCTCCAAATTACATTTTATCACATTTATAATGATATTAAACTGCATTTTGCATTGATTAGTGAAAAGCACATATATCCCTACATTTAATTCACTGATTATGTAGATCCTTGTAACAGCTCAGAGTAAATTCAAAGATTGATTTATCAACTTGGAAATAAGTGAAGCAAAAGTGACTTTTTTTTTTTATAAACAAAGAATATCATTTCATTATTCAACATAAACACATTACAACTATGGTCATTTGTCTATATCTTGTCTACAACATAATTAAAGAATATTTAGAGTTGTTTTTTTGTTTTTTTTTAGCATTTCTTAATTTGTAGTTTGTGTAGAAGTTGATTATCATGCTGAGGACATAAAATCTAATATACACATGAATAAATAGTGGGATTTTTAATTACGTATTTTACTTCTGTTTAATTGATAAAGAAGCCCTAAATACATCACTTAACCTATAAGACAAAGTGCTAGCTTTTGTAGCAGCTCCAAATTAATTTTTCTCTATTTTTAACCTTTCTTAAGTGACTTATTTATCACCATGTATTCTAATAATATGCCATTTTTAAGCGAAAATCATGTATTTTCCTGAATTTAATTTAACTTTCTCTGTTTCTGATATAATAACCCTCAACATTAATTTGAGCTTTAATGAAGATGTACAAATTAAATATAGGAAAATACATGATTTATACTAAAAAACATGAAAAATACAGAGGACAATATTATAATAAATTATGATGTAACACTTAAAAAAGGTTAAATATAGAGAAAAATTCATTCGGGAACTGACACAAAAGTAGCACTGGGTCTTTAGGGGTTAACCCTGAGTCCTTATATTTCAATAAGTGGAGTACCTAACTTATCTGAACCTGACTGAACCAGGAAAGATGAAAAGCATAAAGACATTTTGACTGTTTTTGGTGAAAATAGGAAAAATATGAATACTTTTTTGGCATATGATAGTATGAGGCCTTTCTGGACATAATTATATTATTTCATACCACAAAAAAACTTAAATTAGATATGTCTTTTTTTTTTTTTTAAACACGCTCAATGAAATGATTGATTTGTAGCTTTATGGTAAGAGTAGGAAAAATTAAACCAATATGAAATAATGGATTATTTGCTATAAAATCAAAACCTCTGTTCATCTGTTGCTGCAAATATTAAACATTTAGTGGTAGTACTGTACATTGGGAACATGTTGAAATAATTAACTTAGTAAGTAATTTTTCACATGTGCTGCGTTGATATTGTTAAGTATGGTTGAAAAAAACAAACTAGAAATTACTCACCCAAGGGAATAAGAAATACAAAAAAAACATTTTTTCATCTGGTTTTTCTTGATGGGGTAGTTAAAGGGTTATGGTTCTTGTCTGGTTTGGGTTCATTTACTTGGTTTTCAAGGGGATTTGGGGAGGACAGCAACCAATCTAAAATAAAACATAAAATTAACTGATACCAAACTCTTAAATTCTTCCATCACTACAATATCGCTGCCAGTGCCAAACATACACAGACAATGGCTGCTTTTCTTCATAGTCCATGAGTAAATATAGCTGTGGTGAGAAGGAAATAGAGTGAAAAATTCTTCTGCGGCCCATAAATGTTGCAACATGGGCATCTACTCATTCTGCTGTTTGCTCTGTACATACAATATAGTCTGACAGTAAGTGACGTTCCAGGAAATGAGAGGGAAATAAGATGTTTGAAGACAGTATCCATATTACAGTGTAACCGTAATGTGGAAACAGAAAGTGCATGATAAGTTTATTGAATTAATGTTGATTATTCATGTCATGTCCCTTCAGTCTTTCTGATGCATCGACAAATATGCACCAAAAAAAATATGTCAGGAGTTTATTGCTCTAACATTAATGTAACATCAACTTATTGAAAGTATTGGCCCAGAAATAACATGAAAAGCATAGTTTATAAAAAAAAAAAAGAAGCACATTTTTTTGGGCTTCTTTTTTGTTTCTGGTATAACTCTGCCATAGACGCTGTTTTTGTAGCTCCAGATCACAAATACTGGTTGTAAGTAGGAAGTGCTGCGAGTGATTTATTCCCTCGGCAACAAAGTTAATTAGTAAATGACTGATAAGCCAAACAGAACACCATTGAAGTATTAACAAAGTACTAGATGAAAACTTACATGATGTTTTTCTGAAAAATGAGAAGTCTTTGTTTACCTGTAACTACACAAATGTGTGTGAATGTATATGTAAATGTGTGCAGATGTGCATGTATGCAGGTGTGTGTGTGTATACATATATTTTTTGTGTGTATGTGTGTAAATATGTATACATTTTATACAGCTTTTTTTTATATAGTTTTTATATGTATATATTGTAATTGTTTTTATCTGTAATGATTCTGTTTTACTCTTTTTACCAGTCTGATGTAAGGAATTGGAGTAAAATTCAGTTACTCATAATTTCGTGGTCATCAGATATGACCCATTTGGACATTCAGAGGCTTTGTATTTACCATGGAAACGCTGTCATCTTCTACAACATTGATTTACCAGTGAAACCCATGAATGACGCTTAATTAATGACAGTGGTTGGACACACATGTTTTATGTTGAATTAATGGTAAATTTTGTTGTGAAAATAACTTTTTCTTCAGTTTTCTCCATTTTAATATATTGATCTTTGGATTTACTGAGTTTTCATGAAAATGTAAATAAAATGTAAGAACTTAAATATGGGAAAAATACAGTGAAAGATGTAAAATACAGAGGATAATATATTAATAAATAGTGATACATCACTGGAGAAACACTAAATAGAGGGAAGAAAATATTTGGGAGTGATCACAAAAGTAGCACGGGGTCTTTATGGTTAAAATCCCTTTTGTTACAACCTATAGAATAGATTATTATTGTACAATACTGCATGAAGATTCAAGATTCAAAGGGTTTATTGTCATATACACAATAAGGAAACGGGTTTCCTTGTAAAATGAAATTCTTACTTTGCTGTCCACACTGAATGCCATTAAAAAGTTTTAAGGTAAATTATAATAGTAAATAAAAGTAGAGAAGGAAAAAAAAAAGAACATAATAAGTAAGCATAACAGATTGAATTTCCCTCGGGATTAATAAAGTATCTATCTATAAAATATAAACTATCAATAAGTAAGTCATGCTTTCTGGAAGGAGGTCGTATATCAGTCATTAAAATAATGGAAGACAGAAACACTATTTTAATGTGAATATTTGTTAAACATCCCCAAAAAGTCATATGATGAAGCCTCATAATCAAGACTCCAAACCTGCTCTGTGTTAATGTAAAGATGAGTAAATATGCTCAGGTTATGGGTACAACTTTTACTCTTATTAAATATTAAACCAAATAAATTTACAGGAAATCTCTCCCCTCACATTTGCCTCCTCATCCTTACTCTGTGATCTGATGTGGTTTCACAAGACCATTAAGCATTCCACAGTAGGAAATCTGCAAAGTCATGCAGTGTGGGCTGGGACTGAAACTGAAGTGGGCTTTGTTCACGTCCTGGACCAAGTTATCGCGAGAAGTGGGTGTCGGTATAAAAGTGTGATCTCGGCTGTCAGTGTCCGCACTCTCTGATTCGGACTGAGTAGGATTTCTGAAGGTAAAACTGAGGTATGTATGCTATTAAACTACGAATAATACTACTTGTACCTCTTATTTTCTTTTTTAGGTGTAATGGTTGTATTTAAAAGTTAAATCATTTTAAAATACGGGCTGCTTTGTTTTGAGTTTACAGCTCAACAAGTGGTTTTTCAGCGAAATTCATTGAAAAAAAAAAAAAGACAATTAAAAGGCATTTACATTAATTTGTTACGAGTTTATTGTTATTGTCTAAACTGTACGCATTGACAAAAATATTATTTTTTTCCTTGACGCACTCTAGAGAAAACTTTTTGCTCTTTATTTAATGTAAGAACAGTAAAGTGATGTGATGTAATGAATTGCATTTACAGAATCACATGCGGAAACTGATGAAAACCAGTGGAAAAAAAGTGGAACTAGTCGAGAAGTTTCAGTTTTCTGAATCCTAGTCTCATAAGGGAAGTGGAGGAGCTTTATTTATAGGTGATGAGTTTAAATACAAAGGGAGGCAGTTGTGTGCATACCTCCGCCAAGGCCAGTGGATTTAACCCTGCATCCTGTCTCAATGTTAGAGAAAGTAAAACAAAACCAAAAAAAAACCAAAAAACCTCTGGCCACATCCCATAACTTTCATGAAAGTTGATGCAGTAGTTTTTGCATAATCCTGCCTGACAGACAAGGGAACATTATATTACTTTGAGGTTACAAAGCTATTAATATAGTTATAAAGGTCATATGTTCTTATCAGCTTTGACTTTGCAACATTATTTGGCATCATTTTCATTGATATAATTGTGATTTTTATTGGGGAGGTGATTTCTATATAAATCCAATCAATTCATTCAATCCAAATCAATACTTCCAATGAATACCTGTCTTCACAATAGAACATGTTTTCTTTAAATAAAATATTAATGGTGTACTAATTTCTTTTTTTTACTCATTTAATCTCAAATTGTTTGTATTTCTAACAAAATATGCAAATTGAAATTGTAAGTAAATTAGTAAACTTTACTTCTACAGCTCCTTTACAGATAAAATCACAATATTCTTAACATTAAAAGTGCAGAGTGGCATAAAACATAAATAAAGCAATTAAAATAATACAATGATAAAATACATCATATAAAAATAATATAACAAGCATAGAGCAGATGAGAGGAAATTGTCAGTGTAGATAATTATCACAATAAAACACAAATTAGCTCATTTATAGTCCTTCGTCAAAGTTGAAGTTGAAACCAGATATTTATTAGAACAAGAGAACTCATCTCAGAAGCCCAGAGGTAGAACATATGGAATTATATAGTAATATAATATAAAATTTATATCTATCATTACATTTTGTCACCCACTCCAACTCGGACTTACTAATAATATTTAATACTTCACATATGAACTGTAGTTTTAGCAAATAAAACTTCAATTTCTTGGCCATTTTATAGCTCTGTTTCTATATTTCACTTTCATGGAAATAAAATATGTAAGTTTTGATTTTTCATCTATATTTATCTGTATACTTTGACATCTGTAGCACGTCATTTGCTTCAGTGCTTCTTTTATTCATAATGACATTTGACACGTTTAACAAAATTTAAAAAAAAACCTGAAGCTCATATTATTTGCATGTTTTACTTGGCCATATTGTGTGATTTATAACATTTCAATTAATTGTTCTGTCATATTTTTGTTATGTCGTCTACACAGTACAGTACTGCACATTTTGACTTGTTTGCCATATTTTATTCTACAGAAAACATGCATTGTATTAGTTAAATCTGTTATAATCCCTTCACCCTACTGTAGATTTAACACTCAGTGAGTAAATAAAGACTTAAAAAAATCAATAGGTGGGAAATAAAATATGATTTTTAGTCTGTTACATGCTATAATTACTTGGATCCAGGTTTTAAAAGGTGAATATTTGCTGCTTTTTTGTGTCACATGATAATTATCTTTAGGGTTTAAGACTTTTGGGAACAAATAATTTCAAAATATTAGTTTGTAATGTGGAAAAAAAATGTTTGTTGAATGGACAAATTGTTAGTCAATAATTATCTGATTAATTGCATTGGAATTTCATGGCTGTATTTTTTCATATGCAGTGTAATGTGCACATGAGAAAGGCTTAAGGTGCAGCCATATTGCACAGACACACAAACACGCAACGACAAACATTTGCAATCATGAGGATAAATTGTGGTTGAAATGCTAAACTGTTTTCTTCTTCTGTAATCCAGTCAGACTGAAAATGGCTGCAGGCAAAGCACAAATCGGTAAACTGGCCCCAGATTTCACAGCCAAAGCGGTGATGCCAGAAGGAGATTTTAAGGACCTGAAGCTGTCAGACTACAGAGGTAAAACTCATCCTGGAGCTGCTTTGATGCTGCTGTGATTGAATGCTTTGTTGTTGTGAATGGGCAAAATTTACACCACTAAAGACAGGAATATTCAGTAGACTGTCATGTCATTTTTACCCCAATAGCCTTATTTTTTTCCCCCCCTTTTGCTGCAGGAAAGTACGTCGTCTTCTTCTTTTATCCTCTGGATTTCACATTTGTGTGTCCGACTGAGATCATCGCATTCAGTGACGCCGCCGAAGACTTCAGGAAGATCGGCTGTGAGGTTATCGCCGCCTCTGTCGACTCGCACTTCTCACATTTTGCCTGGTAACTTATTTATCATTTAACTGCCTGTATGTGAATTAGAGATAGACAGTTAATCTGCAACGGCATTACATAAACTATCAGTATCAGCAGAAAATGGTGCTGTTAATACTGTTTTCCTGGGAAACAGAGGAAAATAATAAGTTAGGAGTTGAAATATTGCTTCCATCAAGGCGTGTTTGATGTTTTAGTTTTACATTTTCCTTATTTTCCTAATTCCTAACATTGAATTACTGTGATTTAAATGTTCCATTCAATAGTATCTGTTTATAATCATTTTAAAGATACATTAATTACAAATAATGCTTTGTCAACATTGTCTGAGGTACAGACAACACTGATATCGCTGAGTTAATCAAACAATTATTCATATTATCTCAAATATTGTCCGGGATCTTTATTTACTTAACCCATACAAACCCAAACAGCCACTGGAGACAAGACCATTTACTGAACTAAACGGTTTAATATCTGTTGATCTACTATTCTTATCAATCTATGTAAATAATTGGTGTAAAATACAGTTATTCCTCTTTTCGTGGTCATCAGATAAGACCCATTTGGACGTTCAGAGGCTCCGTAGTAAACGTGGAAACACTGTCATATTCTACAGCACTGATTCACCAGTAAAACCCACGGAATTTGACAAATAACAGAAGATGGAGACGCTTGTTTTTATTTTCAGTTAATTCTAAATTGTACTGAAAAAAGTCACTTTTTCTTCAGTTTTCCTCCATTTTGATATAATAACTTTTGAATTTACGCAGAACTTTTATGAACATTTACATGATCAGTGAATAAAATATAGGAAAAATACAATATTTGCACTGAAAAATAGTCAAACTAAAGAGGAAAATATAACAGCAAATGTTGATAAAACATTTTAGATTAAATATAGAGAAAGATTAATTTAGGACCTTCCACAAAAGTAAATCACAGGTTTTTATGGGTTAAGGTGGAGAAGATATTTAGTCTTGTATTAGAGTCAGGCCTTTATTTTTTAATTTTGATGTTAAAATGGTCATATTCAGTGTAAAACCTTATTTTGATCTGCTAATTTTTTTCAAAGAAGCAAAAGTAATGTAGTTTGAGTTTTACAAAGGCAGCACTTATTTAACCAGCCTGTATTGTAAAAGGAAAGTGGAACTGTGTGTGTGTGTGTGTGTGTGTGTGTGTGTGTGTGTGTGTGTCTCAGGCATCACACAAGATCCGAAAAGAGGTGACTGCTGCAGTTTGGTGTTTTTATGTATTTTTAGTCAAAGAACAGACTAGCGAAAACAAGTTGATAGGACCAATATTTTGTGAGCTATTAGTAATTTTGCCTTAGAGTCATGTTGCCATATAGAATAGAATCATCAGTGAAGTGGGTTACCTAGCAACAGATACACAATTGCCACGGTGTCAAATTTCATGTGCAGAAAATTCATGCTAGCTGAGAGGTTATTCAACTGAAAATGCCAGAAAATTTTTTTCCCACAAGTCAGCTCTCCCCAGCATAAAAACTACCACATCTAGAACCTGTGATTCCCCACAGGTCAACATGCTAGTTATAAAATAAAAGCCCTGTAACATTTAAGTAGATAAGATCAATTCATTGCCTCATGGCGCTATTATTGTATAAATGTCCTCCTGTCTTACATGTTTCTACAAATAAGTTTCACTGAACACACACACACCTGCAGTGACCGAGACGATCACACTTCAGATGAGTAGCCTACAATAACATTGATGTTATTACATTAAACATGCAGAAGTGAACATTCTAGAAGCACATTCATGATTTTTTTTTACCTAACTGGATTTTACATTTGTATCAAACTTGACATAGGTTGTAATACAAACCCAACATGTAATTGACTTGTTTTTGGAAATACAGTATGTCCACCTTTAAAGGACCACCTCTCATATATGCATGGTGTATACTGTACTGCTTCTGCACTGTTAACACTTGTACATCTATTTAGTTTTATTATTAATTTACTGACATTTACTCTTCATACTGACTAACTGCCCTGAGGGGATACATAATGGATTGTATTAAGTAGCTATAAGGCTTTAGATCTTACATACCCAGACTGAGTGTTCCCTCCTGCAGAATCCTCACCTTTCATTTTTGGTTTACACTCTTAAAGGTGCAACACACCGCGTAAACAGGGTGGCCTGGGCAGCATGAAGATCCCCCTGGTGTCTGACACACGGCGCACCATCTCCACAGATTATGGAGTCCTGAAGGAGGACGAGGGCATCGCTTACAGGTTGGAATAAAACTAGAAGGTTTTTGTTTTAGCCTCATACACTCATAAAGAGTAGAAAAGAGGACGAGATGCAAGATAAACATGTCATCATAACACCACCATGAAGTAGACCTGTTACAGTCTTTAAAATATCTTCTGTCCAATCCTGCATTAGCGGCCGTAACCTGTCGAAGTAAGTGACGCTGTTTGTGAATGGAGTTTATCAAATACTTATACAGCTACTTTATCTGTGGCAGTGATTATTACCTACACTGTAAAGTTGGAAATTAAATATTTTTATGTTTTAAGAGGAAGGTGTCTTCATTTTTCTTTCCTCATACTGAAAGGCACTAACGTCTGAACGTTAAAACCGTTTTACTTGTTACAGAGAATTCAGGACAAGGACAAAAAATATTGTATTCTGTGCAGCTTAGTTTGAGGATGTTTGATAGACTGTGAAGGATTTTGCCATTGTGTCATGACATAAATGTGTAGTAATTATTCTCAAGTAAATAATATCAGCTTTTTGCAAAAAATGGAGCATATTCCTTACGGAGTTTGTACAGGTTTCTACAAGTTAAATTAAGACTTTTAAAACCTTTTAAGACTACTTAGCACAGAATTTAATGCCCATTTCATAGCCAATTTCACGGCCACGGTGTAGAATTTAGGGAAATGTGTCCATTTACTACAATACCTTGATTCCCACCATTCCAAGGCATTTCTCAGTGGTGGAGGAAATGTCAACAATTGTTAGTTCTAATTTTAATATGAATTGTCAGTTTGGAATGGGTGGGACTGAGTAGACGAACATTAATTTCTTTACAGCCTGGACATTTAACATACACATTTAAACACAAAATACTAAAGAAATACCTACATTTTTCTTTATTTTTTTGTGTAATATTTTTTACAGTCATTTTTGCACTAAGTGTTTTTGCTACTTAATTTGAACAAAGCTGCTAAACTGATTTCCTTTGTTCCTGTAACAGTGACAATAAAGATCTAATCTAGTCTATTCCATTCTATACAGTGAAAAATTTTATGGCAACACAACTTAAGATCTACCATATCAAATGTAATACTATTTAAAGACTTTTTTAAAAGGTATGAATTCAAGACTTTTGAGACTTTTTAAGACCGTGCAGGAACGCTGCTTTAGTTTTTGTTTCATGGGGTGCGTTCACAAAGACGTTATTTGTCTTTCAGGGGACTGTTCATCATTGACGGTAAAGGCATCCTGAGACAGATCACCATCAATGACCTCCCAGTCGGTCGCTCTGTCGAGGAGACTTTACGTTTGGTCCAAGCCTTTCAGTTCACCGACAAACACGGAGAAGGTATGTAAGAACTGCAGAATGTAATGCAGGCCTGGTAACCAAGACTACATCCATGTTAGCATGGATATATAACATCACTGGAGGGCTAATGACTCCAGTGAACATGGGAATTATGATAAATTGCCTTGAATGTAGTCAGTAGAAACACAGAATAGAGAAAGACATGGAAGGAATCACCCCTAATCAGGTCCATTCATGTTGACTCAACTGGGACCCATGACCCTGGACATGGTTTAAATACTATCATACTATGCATTAAATTTATATGAGGGGAAATGGGAAATTATGTGTTGCATTAACATGATTCTTTTAAGCATTCTGATTTGAATTAAATGCTTTGACTTTACATCTGCTAGTTCATAGAAACAAAGTGAAAAAGCGGGTCAGATCTCCTCGTGTGGGACTGATATCCACAATAAAATGTAGTTAACTCAAAGAATCTGTTTTCTTTTTTTGTTTTTTGTTTTTCAGTGAAAGACAGACATTATAAATTTATTTAATGTGCATTTTACATTGGAAAATATTTATGGGGAAATTTCCAAATATCATACAAGAAGTTTTATTTTTTTTTTTTTTTGGGCGGCACGGTGGGGTAGTGGTTAGCGCTCACACCTCACAGCAAGAAGGTCCCTAGTTCGATCCCCGCACCATCCACGGGGGGGACCTTTCTGTGTGGAGTTTGCATGTTCTCCCCGTGTCTGCGTGGGTTTTCTCC
>JAPTGZ010000010.1:4356158-4366640 GCA_029814645.1 Fowleria isostigma | reverse complement strand
AGTGTGTCCATTCACTGTCATTGATCCAACTCCATGGGTTTTACTGGTGAATCAATGTTGTAGAAGATGACAGTGTTCCCATGGTAACAACAGAGCCTCTGAACATTCAAATGGGTCATATCTGATGACCATGAAAAGATGAATAACTGCATGTTATACCAATTATTTACATGTATTGACAGGATTAGTGGATCAGTAGGTATTAAACTTTTTAATATCAGTAAATGTTTTTGGTTGCAAGCTCTAGGATTAAAAAAGCACAATCTTGTAAAGTAGCTAAAGACATAACTAACTAAAAATAACATCATACTAATAAAACTCTTAGAAAAATCGATTGCATGTTTTTTCCTCACAACAATTCAAGAACAGTGAACCAGCAGATACTATGGGATGACATTTAAGAAAGGTAACTTTTACATTTGTACCAAATCTGACTAGTGACTTTGTTCAGATATTTTACAACACAATAGATTAAATTAAACTGAAGAAAAATAAATAATGAGTTGATACTGGGACGTCTAAAACCTTTAAGTATCAATGTCAGGTCCAACACAAGTCCACTTTGCTGCTGTACTTCATTTACTGCAAGCTCTGTTTCATGATTTACAAGATTTTCATACCACATGCTAGAGCTGGAGCCGACTTCCAGGCAGCGATCTGGAAAGGATAATTCCAAGCACCAATGCCAACACATACTCCTAAAGGTTCCCTTCGGGTGTAGGCGAAAGATCCTCCGGCCAGCTGGACATGTTGGCCTTTAGAAATGAAAAACAGATTTGATAACACAACACCTGTCAATGTGTGAGGTGAGACATTCCATATCATCATATTTATACTTGTATATTATAATGAGCGTCATGTGTATATTAGTAATATTAGGTGGAACTGCTGGAAGCATCTGGCCTTCAAGGTAGGAGGTAGAAGCATAAGTCATAGTTTCCAACCTGCCAGAGTGCTGGCCATTCCTGCGTAGTACTCTATACACAGTCTGGCAGAGTCCACGTCCAGACGGGCCTCTGTGATGGACTTCCCATTGTTGACCACCTCCATTTCAGCAATCGTCTCTCTCTTGCTCTACACATAAAGATAGGACCGAACTTGTAATTATTACAACTTGGAAATCAGGTACAAACCATCAGCTCTCCTAATAACAGAGGAAGACGAATACATAAAAGAAGCAGACAAGTTTCAGGAAGTATTTTAAGGAGGGCTGTCAAAATTAAAGTATTGATGTGGATTAATTCATCATTATTAATCTGATTAAAAGTTTTAATGCAGTTAACCCATCTGCAGCACAGAATGGGTCAGTTTGTCCAAGCAGGGTCACAGTGGCGCATGGACAATGGGCAGTTGATTCAGTAGTGACAGACAGCAGATCCAACCCATAAAGATGGAAGACTACACGTTGGCCCTCTCAGTGGGAAGTTTGAGTATAAGCTGAATCAGTGACTGAATAATACAAATAACACCTCAATGATATGAGCGGCTTCTATCATGATCCGTGCTCTCTCCATCCCAGACATCTTGCTCCAGTGGCCAAAGGCTGATTTGGCATGTTTCACAGCCTCGTCGATCTCCGCAGCTCCACATGGCTCGAAATGGCACAAGATGCGCCCTGCAAAGATCAGATATCACATACAAGGTTGGTACAATTTATATATTGGTTTTATCTGTTCATTTAGAGGTGAATAGATGGGGGAAGTTTAGAATATGATTAAATAGTCTGTAGCTGTTAGATTTGGCAGTTTTTCTGAAGGGTTGGGGTTTTTAACTTCCAGCATTAACAATTTCATATTCATTTTATGATCACTAGGGTTTTTATTTTTGTGTTTTACGTAAGAACTGAAAAGATGTGTATAATTTCTTAAACATGCATCATGTTAAGTAGGTTTAGTTAAACAGGTTAGGTTAGTTTTTGTTGTTTTACTTTGTTGAACTTTATCCAGGGTGAAGTCTTCTATGCCAAGCTATAATTTCAATGCAGCTTCACCAATATTGTGTATCGTGCAGACCAGTGACCACCTAAACTAGGGGTGTCAAACGTACATACCAAAACTGACCCACCAAAGGGTTTGATACAGCCCCTTAGATGAATTTGTGAAATGGAATACCACTCTAGATAGTCACAATCAAAGAATCTAAATCATTTTACTTCAAGGGCCACACACAGCTCAAGTAGTCCAGACCAGTAAAATACTATCATAATAACCTATTAGTGAACAGTCCAATTTGTTCTCCTTGTTTTATTGTTAATAAGTGAAATCACATGAAAATGCTTTCATTTAAAAACAATATTTTCACAAAAAATGTGAGTAACCTGAAATTTCTTCAGAAAAATAAGTGCAAATTTAACAATATTATGTCTGTTAATAAATGTTTTGTGCTTTTTTTAGATCCACTGTGATCTGTGAGTTATAATACTCACGTGTAAATGATGAGCTTAGACATAATATTGTTAAAATCGCACTTAATTTTTAAAAGAAATTTCCGGTTCATGTTATTCACAATTTTTAAGGATAGTTAGTAAGTGTATTCATTACATAACTCTAAAACATAGACAACAGTTTGGAGCTGACATTATTTATAGGTTATTATTCTAATATTTTACTTCACTTCAGATTATATTAGGCTGTGTATGTGGCCCCTGAACCAAAATGAGTTTGGCATTTCTGACCTAAATAAAGTCCACAGACTACAAATTCGACATCCTCACACAGCTGAAGTCCAAAGTCCAATTGGAAGTAGTGTGTTGATAAAAACTGAAGGAATTTTCAGAATATTTCATATATTTCAGTGTGGGTACCTGTTGCAGGCTCGTACACCTTCTCCGTGCTGCTCTTATGTTTGCTGTTCCTTCTCTGTCCACCCCAGAAGTTCAGCGGGTCACTGACGTTCACAGAGCCCGAGGACACGCACCGCACGGCCGCTGCCAGTGGACGAGCAGCCGGCCACCGGACAGACGTTGCAATCCTCCGGAGCATACTCAGTCTGGCTTTGTTTCTCGTCCAGCTGAAGAGTAAAGCATTGCATTCTGCAGATCAACATTTCCGTGTTTGCCTTTAAAAAAACAAAACAACAACTTCGAAGTCCCACTAAACGTGTTACTGTTTAGACGGTAGCTTCTTTTCTTCGCTTTGCTATGAAGTTTATAATGCTTCATTGTGTAAGTCTAGACAGTATACATACCCAGGCAGGTGTCTTCCGAAAAAAATTCGAATTAAAGTACAGAAAATCTATGTATTTGTTAACATTATGCTTTATGACGTTACTGAGTTTACAGACACTAAAGTAAGGGGCGGGACGAAGACGACACTACGGATGATGAAGTCGTTCAGCGTAAAAGATGATTGGATACGCCACCTGTCAATCATAAGCAAAACTAAATGATATTTATCAAGAGTGTTAAACAAAAATAATGTAATCTATAAATGAAGTAGAGGCCTAGTGTTGACAAATGAAGTATAAATTAATAATTTTAAAATAAAATGGCGGTTTGTATAAACCAAAATGCCTTGCGGTGGGAGGAGCTTCGTCACAATGATCTTCCAGCGCAGCAGCTCTTACTGCACATTGCAAGTATGGCCGGGGACAGCGAAACACACATAAGGGACCGAGGCGATAACAACAGCGTTATTCGCCAACCTTTTCTAATCGGTGTTTCCGGAGGCACCGCCAGCGGCAAGGTTGGCATCCTGGCTAGCACATTTAATGATTTTTGTGAATTGTCATGCGTAGATTTTAAGATAAATCACGGCGGTGTGTGAGTCGGCAGCCGGCTGTTAGTTGACCGCGTGGCCTCTGCGACGCAGCGCTCAGACTTGATTGACAGTTCGGTCATCTGTTAAAGCATCCTGTTTTCTAGTCGTACCAGTTTAGCTCAACACACGTATCCGTTGTATCACGTTTCGCGTTATTTCCGTTTACATTTTCTTTGTTTGATATAGACAGGGCCGCGTGTCCTTAGACTACGTGGAGATGGCAGATGTTAACTTAGCCGCTTAGCTAAATTCCATCACATGCTAGCTGAGCCGGTGCGCTAGACAATAGTTAATGCTAGCTGCTAGCTAGTATTAGCTTTCCGGAGGCTAGCTAACCTGTGTTTGTAAACAAATTGACAACCACGGTTTATTTAAGGTATGTTGTGATAACAGTGTTCAGTAGGAAATGAAGCATCAAGTGTGTACCACGTCTATTTGAATAATCTGGTGAAACGGTAGCATTCAGAGTTCCGCTAAATTCACCGTTAGTGTTATCAATAATAATAACAGACGGAGGCGCCCGCGGGAAAACCGAAAAATTGTCAAACATATCTCGCCCACGTGTTTTTTCATTATTTTAATAACATTACATATTAAAGATTTGTTTTGATTGAGTTCGAAGCAGCTGTCGAGATTTTTTTGAAAGGTTGGGTTTTGAGCGGAAGCCGACGTTTCCTTTGTACATTAATAGCCACTGTTATGCTTCTTTCCCGTAACTGATGAGTGCGGAGTGGGCAGCGCGGCTCCCCAACCCGACCCCGGAGATCTGACACATTGACGTGGCTGCTTCCGATGACGTCATAATCTGCGTTTCTTTGTTACGAGTTTTGTGACTTCGGGGTGCCAAAAACCGCACCTCATGAAAACCGCTGAATGTAATAGTGTTTATTTCCAGGGAGTTGTATTGAATACTCGCTGTGAAAATGAAGCGATGGTTGTTCTTTTAATATCTTTAAACTCGTGTTCACTTTGGGTTTGAATCTGAATGTGGGCTTTATCGTACATCAGTAAACACGGATGAGACCAAAGATTGGCTGTTTTTCCTCCTTAAAGCCCCTCCTCTAAACCTTGTTCTAGATTTGAGGGCACAGGGACGCAACCAGTGTTTTGCTTCCTGAAATCCTCTCACTGTGGGCGGGGTAAAGAGTTGTCTGTATTATTTTGCCTTTTGACCTTATAGCCAATTTACCGGGTGTGAAACCACGTGGCTTTAGAGGACACTCATTTTGCCATGTTGGAAACTCATCCTGCATTTAGTGGCATGGTTAAGCAGGTTTACTTTGTTGGTTATTATATCAAACTTCCAGATTTTGCGTTTTGCTATTGAAGACCATGAAGTTGAGGCATATTTATCTGAACATTAGAACACTGTGATAAAGAAAAAAAAGATGCCCTTAGGTTTAGCAAAAGTCAAAAACAAAGTAATTACTAAACTTTACTGGACTTCCACAGCTCCTTAATTTAAAAACCCCAATTGAAAATTTTAGGCCTTGAATTTTTTGTTTTATTTTAGACTAGCAAAAGCTTGCCGTCACTTGATGTCCTTTATTTACATCAGGGCCATTACCAAATCTGGGTTAGTGGGTTTTGAAAAGGGTTTTGCACATGTTGTGCATTCATAACGGCTTTAAAAGGTCTTGAAGCATTAACTTACTGAAACCTACATAACTTTTGTAACACCCTCATTGGCTCTAGCAGTTGCAGGGCATATGTTAAGGTTTTACACAACATTCATAAGGGTCTTAAAGTCTTAAATGTAGCTAGTTAAAACCTGATTAGTCTATTTAATGTTGATGTATAGGCTATTAGGTCTGTATTTGGTGCAAAGTTGTCCCTATTGGCTCAAAACGCTGCTTTGAGCATGTTCTCCCACTCATGAGTGTACAAATTCATTGTGGTACAGTTTCCTGCACACAAAAGAAGCACAGCCACTGGCTTCAGGGGAATGCCCACTCAGCACTGGTTATGAGATTCTTTTAGATGAGGGGGTCAGTGAGGACAAAGTGTGGTTCACATGGGGTAGATTACCTATTTATGACCTCACATAGGGTGAGCGACTGCAAATGGTGTCGCTGCAAATTCAATGCAATTGGACTCTAACCCAGAGCTTGTTAAAGATCTGACTTTTTTTCATCATGTTTAATTTCTTCTCTGGCAGAATACGAGTTTAATTTGTGTGTGCTATTGTTTCTGCAGTCATCTGTATGCGAAAAGATCATGGAGCTGCTGGGGCAAAATAAGATTGACCACCACCAGCGCCAGGTGGCGATACTCAGTCAGGACAGCTTCTACAAGGTGCTGACTCCTGAGCAAAAGGCAAAGGCGCTAAAGGGCCAGTTCAACTTCGATCATCCAGGTACTGGGACACTGAGTATCTTGTAACATCTATCTCACACTTGGCACATTAACAAGAAAAAAAAATGCTGAATAACTAATTTAAATGGGCAGTGTGTTGTTATGGAACTAACATTTATTAAACCTTCTGTTAATCGACATGCACAGCAATACAATTTCCATTTTTCCGCATTCATATTTTTACAAGGGATTTTTGGCAGAAGCAGTGACTCCTTTTTTGGAGTTTGTCTTTGCCTCGCCTTGTTCAGACTTCATTTCTCGGCTGATTTTAAACCTCCTCCGTCAGCATGCCTTTCTGAGCAGCAGCTGCTGAGAGACGGGCCGAAGCCGACACCTGTTACACGAAAGTGATTCCTTGATTACCAAACGTGTGGGTTCCCCACGTGTCCACAGCACACGCATGTCACTGGTGTGACCAGAAACACCATCCTCTTCGGGTTACAACTAAAACGGCTTTTTCTCATCCTCAGATGCCTTTGACAATGAGCTGATAATGCAAACGCTCAGACAGATCCTGCAGGGGAAGACTGTCCAGATCCCAGTTTATGACTTTGTGACTCATTCCAGGTGAGACGCTCTCATCATTCAGTTTTAACCAGAAGTCCTCATTAAACATTCCCAAAACCGCTGAACAATAACTGCTGACGTTAAGCCAGTTCGAGTGAACATTCAGTTATCAAAGCTACTTATGTAATATAATTTTAATCATGGGTTGAACTTGGAACAGTGTGTGATCTGAATGTCATTACTGAGAGCCTTTCCCATGTGTTTCAGGAAAGACGAGTTTATTACGGTGTATCCAGCCGACGTGGTTCTGTTTGAGGGAATCCTGATGTTTTACTCACAGGAGATCCGAGACCTATTCCAGATGAAACTGTTTGTCGACACAGACCCAGACACACGGCTCTCCCGTCGAGGTGTGCGTTAGATTTCAGGTTCAACACCCAGGCGGTTGGTAACAGTACAATGCACAACAGAATAGCGTTGTGTATTGTACCTGGTACACATGAGCGGTCTTCTAATGATGAAGTAATTTAGGCTTTAAAAATAAAGTTAAAGTTTAGTCAGACTTTTACTTCCTTGGCAAAAATTTATATTGATAACAGCTGAACAAAAGTAAAAGCCAACTTGAAACCACAAAAGGAATAAATCGAGCCATGCATTATTTATGGAGGAAAACTGGTGTTGTAATGTGGCATACGGCCAGTGTTATTTGATCACCTCAGAAAAGGGGAAAACCTGTTTGTAGAATTATTATGTCACATTGTTCCTGGTATGGTTACTTCCATCTCATACATGTGAATACAATCTGCACAAGATGGGTTTCCAGAAGATGTTTGAAACCTGTTGGAAATAACTTTTAAACTCCAAGAAAACGGTATTAGTTATACATGAAATCAGAAATAAATGAATAAAACTGGTGTTAGAAAGCTACAAGCAAAACACCTGCAGTCACCCAACATTATTTATGTTAAACATTGAAGTCTGGCCCCAGTACAACAGACTCTACTGTAGCTCTTATACTGCATTCATAATGCTCTTAAAGTCTTAAGGTTAACTTGTTGAAGCCTGTACAACCCTGAACTCCCACAGTAGCTGTAGATTATTGCCTCTGGTATATAAATGTACATGCATTTTAATCCAGGTTCTGAAGGTTATTTAAAGTTACTGTTGATACCGATGTGAAAACTGCAGATAACACTCCGCTTACATAAGTGTGGATTTTTGATAACCGATTTTTAGAGTTATTCTGTGGATGTTCATGTTTTTTTTTTTTTGTTTTTTGTTTTTTTTTTCCCCTCAGTTCTAAGAGACATCAGTGAGCGAGGCAGAGAGCTCGAGCAAGTTCTGGCACAGTACATCACTTTTGTGAAACCAGCCTTCGAGGAGTTCTGTTTACCGGTGAGTGACAGACTATGGATGTACAGTTAAAAGGATTAACCCATATCATCGTTATTTCCCCCTTTGCTGATCACATTTATCTCGTCATATAATTGTTAAAGGTCTTTAAACATGAGGGTTAATGTTGTCCGTCTTGTCTTTTTTTTTTTTTTTCCCTGCTTCAACTAGACAAAGAAGTATGCAGATGTAATCATCCCACGAGGAGCTGACAACCTCGGTAAGGACAGAATTATCCACCGCTTAGAAATGCTGACTGAACTGTTCAGATCTGAGGAGAAATTAGGCCACACTGAGGACTAAAAATCAATCTGATATTTTAGGATAAAAATCGGGATATTTAAAGAATTAATTTGCATTATAAAAGTCTTAAAACGGGTATTAATCACAAAAAAGGCTGCATATGTCCACAAATGTCAAATTACTCGCTAAACTGAAATGCACTTGACACTGCATTGTTTCCTAACTTGTATTAAGACATTTCATAGGTTACAACTGTAGATTAATTCTTCTAATGTTGACTTTTGTCCTAATATTGACTATAAACCCTATTTACTGAACACCTAGTACTACCTGCTGATCTCTGGTGAATTGCAGAGGTTGTCTGATCTAAAGCCAATGTGAAAGTAAAAATTCCATTTCGAGTCACCTACCCTGGAGGCCCTCTCATAACATTAGTCTTGTACAAAACAACAGCTCTGTAATTTGGACTTTTTTTTTTTTTTTTTTTTCTTTCTGGCACATTTACCAGTCCATTTCCTGGTTGAAAACAATGGAGGTGCACTAGTGACACTTAAGCATTTTAGGTGGAAATCCAACAGGCTTACAGGCTTACCTCACAATTTATTAACGATGTTCACTGGAAGAACAAACTTAAGTCTTAAGACAGACGGAGGCCATGATGACAGCTACAGTAAGGAATATTTTAATATCTTTAAACAGTTAAGGAGGTGTTAAACCTGCCCTTGACATCAGAACTGAGGAATGAAGTCAGTCAAGTGAAAAACAGACTTTGCTTATTCTATGTGAAATGCAGACATGGGGGCTGTATTTCTAAATCACCATGCAAATAAGGCTTTTTTTTTTTTCCTTAAAATTCTGGTTGTGTTCTTATGATAATTGCTTTATTCTTAAAATTAGAGTTGACTAATTTTGTTTTTTTTTAATGCCAGTACAAGGCAGATGAAAGTTCTGTAACTGTAAATCGTCTCTGCCTCTTCACCCCAAAATTTGACACTGAATGTATGACTCATCTGAAATTAAATATCTGGAAGGAATACATCTATGATTGCGTTCACACTGCAGACCAAAGGCGCCCCAAATCTGAGTTTCTTTTCCCATATGTGACCTATATCTCCTATTTTATTTTTCCCCAAAGCAGACCAGATCAATTTCATATGTAATCTTAAATCGGATGCATATCAGATTTTTTTTTTTTCTCTGCGATGTGACGGAGACCCGGATAGATCCTCTGGAATGTCAGTCTAAGATCAGATAGCGGTAGCTGAAAACAACTCGGGTCAGGGAGTCGGTTATGGACAAATTTATTCCAGTGTCAGCAGTGATCTTGAACGGATAGTACAGAGTGAAGGTTTGTCTTGCTTACATTTTGTGTTGCCGTGCTGCGTCGTTGCTAAGAGATGGCTTGAGTCCGTCATGCTACGTTGCAGTCAACGCGTTTTAACACAATCACAGAGTGTAGAGCAGGGGTCTCAAACTCATTCTCTAGTTCAGGAGCCAAATTCAGATAAATCTGATCTGAAATGAGCCGAACCAGTAAAATCATATTATATAATAGTATATAAATAATGTCATTTCCAAAATTTGTATGTCTAACTTCCATGGTTTAGATTTTTTAAAAAAAGTAAAATTATATTATCAAAATGTTACATCTATAAACTATCCTTTAGAAAAATGTGAAAAACATGAACAAAATGAAATTTATTACAAAAAAGTGCAATTCTAACAATTTATGCTATTATTTTCCCTCAGCTTCTCATTGTCACGTTTGTTAGAACTTGCAGATCACAGTGGATCGACAAATACACGACATTTAATAACAGGCAGAGTATTGGTAAAACTGCCCTTAATTCAGATTTTTTGTAAAAGGCTAGTCTGTAAATGTAAAGATTTTTGTGTAATTTTACTTTTTTACGCTAAAACAAAAACAAAAATGTGTCGTTTTTTATTATTTATAGTTTATTATGATAGTATTTTACTGGTTTGACCCACTTTATATCAAATTGATCTAAAATGATTTTAACATCCTTGATTGTTAATATCCTACTTGGACGTTACAAGTACTTGAATTATAAATCTGATTTATATTAATAATTTTTTAGTATTAACTCAACCGGGTTAGACGTCAAGCCAAAACTACTTACAGAGAGGTGATACAAGGTGATACATTTTGAAAAATAAAACTTTGTTTAAAAAAAAAAAAAAAAAAAGTTAGTGGGTGTTTTCAGGT
>JAPTGZ010000010.1:4094812-4106226 GCA_029814645.1 Fowleria isostigma | reverse complement strand
TTTTTTTTTTTTTTTTACAGTAAAGTAGTGCAACATCTTCATTAAAAACACAACAGGAGCTGAGAAAAAAGTGCACATTCTAGAATCTGAACATAAAACCAGAAAACTAGTCATAAATAATACAATATTGTGTGCAAAATTATATAATACAAAATGTGATCCAAATAATATGTTAAATAATCAAAATATAATATACAAAATTGTATTTCCAGTGCAATCCTACTGGCCTTCCTAGCTCCAACTGCCTATACCGCCTGTAGGAAGGACCGCCACTGCCAGGGATGCACCAATCCACAGTTTTTCACTTCCAATCTGATCCTGATATAATGAATTTGGATATAAGCTGATACCAATCTGTAGATCAAAAAACAAAATGTTTTAAGACTAAAATGTGAATAGTTTTTGAAAGAAAACAGCATAAATTGTCTGAAACCCCCAAAAATGTGAGAGTTCTGAAGAATTGTTTGTAGATTTTCGAACATAAAACCAAACCCACTCCACTCTAAGTTAGAGTGGGGACAATTTCAGCCAATCCGTCAACATTCTGTTCCTATTGAATGTGAATTGTTTTGTGATTATATGAGGTTTGGTACAATGTTCTTGTGTGGAAACTGTACGAGATACCATTACAATGTGTGACATATATAATCTTTGGGCCGGGCTGCACATCTGTCATATTTCAGAATAATTTTAGGATCAATCATGTGGGAATGGTAACCACTTGAAAATGGCCCATTTCATTTTGGATGGACAAATTTGGCCAGTTTTTTGCAACTTTAACAAAATCGGTCCATTTGAATGTCAATCCAGATAATAGCACATCTTTCGAGACCAGGCTGCACATTTTTGCAATAATATGTTTTGGTCTATTTCCAGTGCTCTGGGCTTTTTTGCCAGTGTTTTTGTATAAGTCATAAATATAAGAAACAATAGTCCCCTGTGCCTTACATTACATGCAAGCACATGGGGAATTAATAACTGAACTGAAATTGCCATGAACTACACAAACTATGTATATATGCTATAGTAAGGAGTTTAAAAAAAGCTGATACAAGGCCACCCATATGTTCCTGTTGCCTCAGATCCTGTCGGAGTCTAATGTTAACAGTTGAACAGATTCCTCAGGGGGTAAATATCTGCGGTTGACTAATTGCAACAGTATTTTCAGAGTCACATCTGGATACATTGTCATGCCTTAATTTCAGTCAGTTTAATTTGACTCTCCTGGAACCTGTATTCAGGTTGCTAATTTGCCTTCTTATCTCAGCTCTGGCGGCGGTTCAGGCGTGTTTCCTGCCTCCGTCCGCCCACACACTTCACCACTCAATGCTGTCTGATGGCGAGTGTAAGAAAGACCTCGATTACCTCTCTGCCAAGCTGTTAGAGCCAGGGATCTCTGGTTGGTTCTCTTTTAAACCCGAGCCAGTCGAGCTCACCCACACACAATTCCTGAATGGGGGTGGGGGGGGTAGTTGGGGGTGCAAAAATCACTACAGTTACAAAGTGGGAGGCTTGAACCACTTATTAATTGTTTACTTTCTGTCTTGAATGTAATTTTTTTCTCTATACTGTGTCTGTTTGTAGGGTTAAATATGAGGAATGTACAAACAAAATAGAAACATTGGTGTAATTTTACACATTGGGGTTAAATAATGATGCTGTAGAAAAAAAAACCCAAATGGCTGTGGCATTATGTTGTTAATTTATTACTATTAATAAGAATAATAATGGATTTGATTTATATTGCGCTTTTCTATTAATGCAATATCTAAGTGCGTACAATGGATTCATTATTCATTCACTCTCACTTCTCACTTTGGTGGTGACCGAAGTGTGGCTGCCAATCTGCGCTTATGACCCCTCGACCACCGCCGAACATTCATTCGCATGCATACACCAGTGTGAGTAACCACACAGGAGGCAAAGTGGCTGAAGTGTCTTGCTCAAGGACACAACAGCACATGACAAGGACAGAGCGGGAACCGAACCGCCAACCTTTCAGTTATTGGACAACCTGCTCTAAATCCTGAGCCACAGCTGTTATTGGACTGGACCAGTGTGAAAATGTTTGACCCTCTTCATCAAACTGCAGTACGCTTCTAAGTTGTAGATATCGCTTATGTTTTATTGAACACATATTTTAATTTAAATCATTAAAAAGTCTGATAGTTGACAGATATACGGTGTCTTTGGACCCATTTTACTACAGCGTTAATGCATATGTTGGATTTCACTACTGTAGATGTTTAAGGTTGAGCTCATTTTATCTACTTGATGTATGGTTGGGTAATTTAATCTAAGGTAATGCATCTTATTCTACAAGATCATCAGACATTGGTGGCATCACTGTCCTGTGAGAATTATATATGTCTAAAAACTCAAGTTTTTATAAGACATGATAATCCTTTATTAGTTTCACAACAGGGGAATTTGCGGTGTCACAGCAGCATGGGATAGTTATATTAATATTAAGTATTAATGTAAGAAGCTTAAAAGTTTAGACAAATGTAAGTATCACTCAGTAGAAACAGTAATCAATGACTACATAAAATGTATATACAAGAGCAAAGAATGGCATATTCATATGGTCAGAATTACAGGCCTGTCTCCATCTTAGTGCAAGAGAATTATTGAGTTTAAGACATGATTTTATTTGTTTCTACACTTTTCAGTTAATAACAATATTCATAATCTATACTCTTGGGGATACATGTTTTTTGCTGGAAAGAAGTGGGAAAAAATTGTTAACTTATAAGTAAATTACACTTTGAGACAAAAGTAATGGAGTAAAAAGTATAGCTGAAGCCTCAGTCACAAAGCTTCTTACAAAAGATGAGTTTAGACCAATCTCCTCATTCATACAACATTTGTAGACGTCTTTCTTTCTTACGGCCGTATTACAAAGTTAACACAGCTGCTATTCGATTCACAAGAGTAACTTGAAACCTCTGTGAGAAAATGATGTGGTTTTGTGTTGTATGAACATTGTAGAGTTGCTGCATTCTTCGTAACGGTGCCTTTGGGACTTTCTTAAGTCATACCTATGACCACTTCATAAATTATTTTGTCATAAGGTGACCCTATGTGCAACTCACAGCACTTTGAAGTCGATGGTAGGAAGATCTTTTGCTTTTTGAAAACATTAAGATTGATATAAACAGTGGCCACAGAGTACTCTCTTAAAAGTCCTGTGCTCTGATCATCATCATCATAATGTATTTGGGATTGTGTGCTGTCCATGGTGCTGAAATTGCAGGGAAAATACTGACCTGCACTGTTAAACATGATAAAAATTAGGAGTGATAATAAGACATCAAATGAAGAAATTTGAAGTAGAAGGTTAAAGAATAAAACAAAGATGCACAAAAATAATACAGAGAACTGAACTTTAAAAATACCGTCACCCACCCTGTGTTGGTTATTTTTCTGTTAATGAAACACCTTCTCTTCTGCACTGTGCATTTGAGTCCATTCTTTCACTCTATCAAATCTGCATGAATGATGCACTACTGCCTATAGGAACACCTTATATCTAGCTTAGAAACACTGTGTGAATCTCTATCTTTTCATGTGAATGTTGTAAGGGGCCGATAATAAAAATGTAATGTGTTCTTGTGATCTACTTACAATCTAAGGGCGACCACCACAGGAACTGGAATGGTGTCCTGATCCATGAACGTCGTGAGTTCTTAGGTCATACAAAAGGGGGTTTCGTAGCGTATTTGTGGAAAATCTTGCACAAAATTATCTACGAACTCTCCATTCTTATAAATCCACCTTGAGAAGATTGTACAAAATGGTCCATAAAATCATTCGCATGGTGTTCGTAGCCATTCATAATGACATCTGTGACTGAGCCTTGAGTATAGTGTTGCCTGTGACCGAGAAGGTAAAAGTAAAAACCTGAGCAATGTCAACTCTCAACACAGGAGTTGAGATGAAAGTCCCAGTTCGTCAAGGTAGCATATATTGAGTTAAAGTGCCAAGAGCTGGCAGACCTTGGCTCAAAGTGTGCTCAGGGCCTTTAATAATGATCTCTGTTATGGCAAAGTTAAGCTGCCATCCACTCTTCTACCACAGCTTGGCAATTATGTTGGGAGGACGGCTTTAGCTGATTCTGAAGGTTTGCAGGACAGAATGGAGCCCTGTGGCATCTCATATAAAGCTCGAGAGGAGATAAAGCCATCGACAGACACAGCATATTTTCAGTTGGAAAAATATCAGGAGAACCACTGAAGGCCAGTCCCACAGATACCAACCATGTTCTCTACCTTTCAATAATAATACTCTGATTCACCGTCAGGCTGAGATCAAACAGAACCAGCTCTGGGAATCCACCCGCATCAGCCTTCATCCAACTATTGGTGGTGACTCTCAGAGCTTCAGACACAGTGTTGATTTGCTGTTGGAAACCTGATTGAAACTTTTGAAAAATCATATTACTGATCAGGACTTCCTACTGTTGAACTGAGATGATTTTCTCAAGGATTTTTGATAGAAAGTAAAAGCTTAGAAATCTGTGATTACAGTGCTGCTGGCAGTATCTCTAATCAAATTGAGAAATGTATTTTAGAGAGAGATTTTGGTACTATCCAACATTAATATACTCTGATATTTTAATATTTTTTAAAGTTATGGTGGCAGAGAGTGAAAATACATCAAGCAGGGTAGGAAATATTTTTTTTTTAATTCAAGTGACTCTTTTGGAGGACATTCATTCTGGTTTTGTTACATTTTATTGGCCATAGATGTAGAAGTGTGGGCCGGTTCGATGAATAATGCAGCAGCCTTGGCAAGTCCCTAATGTCACCCCCAGAAAGTTGAGTGCAAGGAGGAAGACATAAAGGGACCTCTGAAGGATAACAAGTTTATATTGGAAATCCAATTAAAGATAAATGAAGGAGGGATTCATCTCTTGGCTGCAGAATAGAGAGATACAGATCTGGGCTGAGAAGAAAGCCATTTATATGGAAATCCTTTGTGTATTCTGACAGGCTTGAACACCAACAGTAAAAATATGTTTGGTTCTTTGTTTTTGCACAGCAAATTATTTTATTAGATTTTAATTTTGTCATATTATGGACCAAAAGTATATGTTTTTGATTTAATTCGTAAACATCCAAACCTCCACCGGCGACAAAAGCATCTACTGATCTAAAATATTTAATCCACTAATTTTATCAATACAATACAACAATTTACAACAATAATAATTGGTGTAAATGCAGTTTGCCATTTTTTAGGGTCATCAGATATGACCCATTTGGACATTCAGAGGCTCTGTAGTGAACGTAGGAACACTGTCATCTTCTACAACTTTGATTCACCTGTAAAATGCATATCCTTTTACAACTGACAGTGGTATGAAGGCACTTGTTTATGTTCCGTTAATAATATATTTTACTGAAAAAGTCACTTTTTCTTCAGTTTTTTAACATAACCCTCAACTTTAATGTGAGCTTTTATGAATATCTACATGATCGGTAAATTAAATATAGGAAAATACCTAATTTCTCACTTAAAAATACAAAATAAAGAGGATAATATTATGATAAATGGTGATAAATCACTTAAGAATGGTTCAATAGGGAGAAAAATTCACTTGGGAACAGCTACAAAAATAGCTCTGTGTCTTTATGGGTTAAACTTATTTTATATATAAACTGTTATTTATTGTGATCCCTCAGTGTGCTAAAGAGGAACATTGAGCTTCTATCCGTAACAGACAAGGAAAACTATACCACTCAAGGACTTTCTCTGCTGATTACATTTTAAATTAGAATGTCAGATCAAGGCTGCCTCACAAACACAATTGCTAATGTGATCTACTTCATCATCGCTGTCTTTCTGTTTAAGTGGGTCCAACTGTGTCATAATCACGCTTCAGAGACAGAAGGAAAAGAGACCCAAGAGTGGACATTGTATGAATTCGCCTGCCGCCTTTTAAGAAACAACAACGCCTCTTTTCAGCGTAGTGAATGGCTCTCTTATCGTCTATCTCATTAACCTCATTTCACTGGTAAATTACCTGCCTGTGCCAGCCACTCAGAGAGATTACAGAGCTATAATGAGAAGTGTACATCTGGAGGAAAAAAAAAAAAAAAAAAAATCTCTTGATGCACAGCGTTTTCACTAAACTGAAGATTTAAAAAAACATTGTCTGATATTAACATTTAACTGTGGCATTTAACTTAAAGGAGTCATATTTTCTAAACCCACTTTTATTAGTCTTTGGTACATTTATTTGTGTATTTGTGGACCCTAATACTTCATAAAGTTTGAGTTTGAACCCTCCAAGTGCTGCAGAGCTATCTGTATATTCATTTTGGCAAAAATCAAGTGGATTTCTACAACCTGTTTTAATTCTTTCTTAATTTTTTACATTTATAACTAGTTAGATCATGAGATTTGCCTATATAAGGTCAAGACTTCCAATGAACATGTATCTGAGTATGCCATAATTTTTAGTTATTGCTTATCTTTGGTACTTACTGCTCATTTATTGCTTATGTATTGCTATATTTCTTATCCCTATTCTATTCCTGCTGCTGTACTTGTGTGACAAGCATTTGTAACACTAAATTTCCACCCTGGATTAATAAAGTATCTCTGATTCTGATTGGTCAGCAGCAGTGGTTGTAGTTCATACTGAAAATACACTACTCACAAAAAGTTAGGGAAATTGGTCTTTCAGGTGAAATTTTAGCATGAACCTAAAATGTACTATAACTTTTACAGGAGAACTAAATGTGACCTCTGAACTTTTGAATGCACATGTACATGTTCACTGTTTCAGGACTTTTTGTACAACTGTCTGTTCTCTAACAAGGAGCTCAGCAGCAAAATTCATGGCAGGTGTTTGATTGAGATGAATCGACCAATAAATGTCCTACTTCAATTAGAATTGGTATTTAAACAGTCCTCTTTATTATGCTGCTCACATTTGGACATGATCAGATTGACACATTAACATTATTGTTACTATTGATTGAGACATTGACAGTTTTTTTGTTGTATACCCACCATTGTTGTTGGCTTTTGTTTCAATAGATTGTTTGAAATGAGGAAATCACTATTGCATGCTTCTACTTAAATGCCCTACTTTCATCATATAATACCACTGCAGTGTCAACTTTTTGCATTTTCTATAAAATTTCACCCAAAAACCAAATATCTCTAACTTTTTGTGAGTAATATGTCCAAACTTTGAGCTGATTACCCTGAAATGTTCAGTTGTTGGTTCTATTAACAAACACAAATGCCTGAATGGGACAGAGCAGCACAGTCAACAATTTGGAGGGGGTGGGGTGTGAAGTGGCTCATTTATATTTAAAGGGCCAGTACTCTAAACAACCTTTCTTGTGTCATTACTCAGAAATAGGCTTGAAGATGTACCTGTGGAGTTGAATTAATGAACAATTCAGACCTAAGCATAGCATTTACAGTTTATGTAGACCACAGGGAAATGTTTTAAAATGCATAAATTCATTTAAAAATTGCAAAATATCACTTCTTTAATACCACAGTCCCATGCAACACTTAACCCATAAGGACCCAGTGTGACATCTGTGTCACTTCTCAAATATTTTTTTCCTCTATTTTGAACCATCTTTAAGTGGTTTATTACCATTTATTATTATATTATCTTCTGTATTTTGTGTTTTCTTCTGTAAAAATCAGGTATTTTCCAATATTTAATTTACTAATCATGTAGATGTTCATAAAACTTTAGAGTAAAATTGAGGATTATTTCCTCAAAAACAGAGAAAACTGAAGAAAAAGTGACTTTTTCAGCAAAATCTGTCATTAATTGAGTATCAACCCAGGATGTCCATCCATTGTCACTGATCCAACTCCATGGGTTTTACTAGTGGATCAATGTTATAGAAGATAACACCTTTTCCGTGGTAACTACAGAGCCCCTGAACATCCAAATGGGTCATGTTTGATGATCATGAAAAGGTGAATAACTGTATTTTATAACAATTACTGACATGTATCAGTGGATCAACGGGGATTAAACAGTTCATATCAGCAGATAATTTTGGTCCATGGTGGATGTTTGGGTCTTTATGGGTTAAAAAAGTTAAATATAGAGAAAATTTTATTTGGGAACTGGCACAAAAGTAGTGCTGGGTCTTTATGGGTTAATCTTCAAATCAAAAGCCACCGAGCTTTATGTTGATCGACTAAACTTTGTCAAAGTGAAGCTTGTTTTGCTACAACATCACAGGGTGGTATTTCACACAGGCTGCATCCAATCTTTAACTTGATAGTTTGCAGTGAGATTTACAAGTTTCCATTATGTAAATAACAGAGTGGTGACTGCAGGACTGTTTAACATGGGCTAATTACATCCACCTCACCGTACACCTTAATGTATCATGCTCCAGTTATGTTAAAGCCTGATAAGCCAGCAGGCTGTACTCCTGCAGATTCTCCAACAAGCAGAAAGTGCTCATCTTGTTTTCCATTCAGTTTGCCCCGCAACTCTCATGTACTTTCTGTCGTTTTCAGTTGCACATGTGCACAGAGTTAGAGTGCACACTGACGTCTGCACACACATTTTCAGGCTAAGGCATTTTGGACTGTGTGTTGCTGACATCTGTGCCACAATCATTCTGGCTCAGTGAGTGGATTCCCAATTACACGCTGGAGTAGCGTTACACTGTCGTATTAAGAATTCAAATTCGGGCCACACTGAGTGAGTTACTTGCAAACACTGAAAAATGAATGACTCTTTGGAGAAACATGTGAGGTGCCAGAGCTCATAGTTTTTGTATTAGATTAATGTGTAATCAAGAAGGAAGTGGGCCACTGCAGCCAGCTGTGCAGCAGCTCCCCGGCCAATACGGTGACATTCTCATAAACTCTTAAATGCATAAGTCACTATTAAGGATTTAAAAAGAATGAAAGGATCTTAACTATTTGACTTTCTGACAAAATTGCTGAGTTCAGCTCAGTTCTGCGTGTCAGTTCGTTCCCTCTGCTTTCAAATTCATTTCTGAGACCTGACAAGCATGAGGAAACTGCACACCAATCCCTCTTCTTTAAAGTACAACATTTAAATTCACTGCATTGTGCTCCAAATTTGGTCGTTTTAGTGTTATGTAATTTGTAGTGGATTATAGATATTTCTCTAAAGGAAGTTTTGATGAAACTTCCAACAGTAAACCTCTTTGTAGATAGTGAGCTCCAAATCCCATTGAGATTTTTCTGGGGGAGTTAATAGGGAAGCTGAGCTTTTACTGCTTTTATTGACTTTATAATGGAGAAGATTTTCTTTGTTGGGATGTTTGCATTGGAGATGCTATTCATTTACTGCAGTGTGTGTGTGTGTGTGTGTGTGTGTGTGTGTGTTGTTTCCTGGATGCTTTTTCATGTGGAAATGTACATTGTTGGATGCTGAAAGAAAGACATTTCTTGTCTAATTATTCTGTTTCTTTTGTCTTTTCCTTTCTCTTCAATCTAATTACTTCACACTTAGGGTGCCCAGGTACAACACCTACTACAAAGTATTAAACAGAGCTTCCTATACAGCTACAAGCTAATGCACTTTACTGAAAAAATCTCATCTTGTAATTTACAAGCGGCGAGTGTGTTCTGCTGTACTAAATCTATAATTCAGGAATAGAGGACATCACCCACCTTACCCAGCTTAATGAAGCGGTGAATAAGAATGACTCATGCTATGTGGATGTTTGTACCTTTTCAGCTCTGAGGCAGAAAGAAAGAAAGAAAGAAAGAAAGAAAGAAAGAAAGAAAGAAAGAAAGGTTGAATTATCTCACCAGCATCAGGCAGCACAGTAACATCGACATTTACAGGTGTACGTGCTTGTGAACAAGCTTCATACACTTTGACCGAACACACATCTGCAGATGGGTTAGAAGACCAGGATCAGTTAGTGGGTTTTTGAGACATTAGAAATAGAATATTAAGTAGTTTTGCCAGATGGAGCTGATGGTTTCCAGTGTGAAACTCTGTAAAAAAACAATAGAGTTTACAAAATATCTCTGCATATTTAGTCAGGTATTTTCACTGCAGTTACTTGATGTACCATCTTTGACACAGTTGTAGTCCTATTGTACATTGTATACGGCATATGCACTAATGAACAAACAACCGCAGCGCCTCACCACCAAGGTAAGCAATGCCCTCCATTTATATCCTGAATATAATGTGCTTCTCTGCTCTCCTCATAAAGAAGCAGCTCAGACAGAAGGCTGAACAATACAACTACACATAATTACGGCTTGTCAAAGCAGCCTACGAACGGCAATATAGTCAGTCAGGTCTGTGCTCCTCTTTGTAGAAGCATAAACATGGTTCATTGGGCTCATATATACACATTCACATCAAAATTTTACAGTGTGCATTTAATTATGTTAAAGATTTAAATGGGTTCGATGTAGTAGTGATGTTCCAAACCCTCAACAGTGGGGGGCACTGTCATTCCACAACACACTTACGATGAACAAAACTACCAATGAAATCAACGCTATGTATCCACAGACTGGACTCACTGAATAAAGTATAAAGCCCATTGTTTACACACATCTGTATTAGGGTATCATCAGGTTTTATTCGCCAAACTAAAATTCATAGCCAGGTATTTTGAGTCGGTCAAATTTTCATATGCTG
Organism: Fowleria isostigma; assembly: GCA_029814645.1. Taxonomy (NCBI): domain Eukaryota; kingdom Metazoa; phylum Chordata; class Actinopteri; order Kurtiformes; family Apogonidae; genus Fowleria; species Fowleria isostigma. The sequence continues at coordinate 4,095,584 of JAPTGZ010000010.1, read as the reverse complement.
CATCAGCTGATAGTTTACATTATAGCTCTGTTAGCTTAGCTCAGTTTTTAGACAGAAAAATATCAGAGTAATACCACAAATCGCGTTTATTCTGAACCGTACATCATCAAATGGCAACGTGGCAAAGATAATACCATCCTATAATAACTTTATTCTTTCAGAAATCTCATAATCATACTCATCCATGTAGAAGAAACGCTGTCATTTCAGCATCAAACTTCATTTGTTTAATTTAGATCTGTGTCCAGTGGTGAAAACATCAGTGCGTCAAGGTTTGTTTGTTTGTTTGTTTTTTATCAATTTGTAACTTTCTTTGACTCTAAAAGTTGTTTCTTAGCAGTTCTCATCCCAGCTGGTCACTTTCTGACACTTTGGACAAAGCCCCCATGCATATTTCTATAATGCATTACATTGGTCTGTTTAACATTCTACACATTCTAGTAATAATTTTAGAGGTTTTTTTGTTTTTTTTATATTTGACTGTAGAAATACTACATATAGCCACTCTATAAGATTCTACAGTGAATGATTGATAAGGTGACTGATTAATAATTATACTTCACTACTCACGGTGCTGTACATGCGATTACATTTACATACAGAACAGGCTGTTGTGACTCTAACCAGCTGCTGAAGAACACAGCTGAACAGCTCAGCATAAATACATACAATCTGTCTTGTGCACGGAAGAGTCACACTTCATAATCAGCTGTTGTAGAGAACAGGGGTCCGTTTCACAAAGCAGGTTTAGTGAAAACTCTGAGTCTGTTAA
>JAPTGZ010000010.1:4068840-4083202 GCA_029814645.1 Fowleria isostigma | reverse complement strand
AGTCGTAATATTTTGAAATTGATTTGACGGTCAGTTTCCTGTTACACCGAACAAGTGAAACAGCAACTTCACTTCTGCTGAATTGGACCAACCTCAGGGGTTTTTCTAGAAAAATACAGTATGAGGGCGCACCTGTCATCCACCCACTCGGTCGCTTCGCTTCGTTTCCCCCTCGCTCAGTCGCCCCCCCACCCCGCCGCGCACGGCTCCGTCCCTGATTATGGCGACTCGGTCGGGGAAACTTCAATTTGGATTGTTTGTTCACCGTCTAACGGTCGGATTGGAATATTTTTAGAGTAATTAGAACGTATTCGAGGATCAGGCACATTGTCAGGTGGTGGTGCTTGCGTTTTTTTGGAGGGAAAAGATCGTTGTACGGCAGAATGAAGTACTTTTGGCATTTCGGTAAGAGGGCGCACGCTGGGCGTATAAGGGCGCAGCGCCCCTGATCCCCCGTTTAGAAAAACCCCTGATATTGTTCCAAATACTACTCAAGATTTCTTTAAATTAAGAGAGTAATTATAATTTAAGAGGTCTTTATATTTTTGAAAGTACAAAAGTGAGGACAAATGTGAAGTTTAGGTGTATTTGGGTTGTGGGTGTGAAATTATGGAATGGACTTGATAAATTTAAGTTGTTCACTTCTTTGACAAAGTTTAAAAAATACCTTAATATAAAAACATTCATGAATATTAAGTTGAGATGGTAGATCTGTTTTTCTGTCTGTGTTGATTCTTTTGTTATGAGAATGTTCAATGATGTTCACATTTAAATTAGTGTAAGCAGGGGATCAGGTGAACAGACATGAAATAAGCTTTTGTTTCTAGCCTATTCCTTTTTTATTTGCAATTGTTGTATTGAGTGGAAGGATTGCTGTGCAGACCAAAATAAACCATTCATTCATTCATTCATTCATTCATTCATTCATAATGGTCCTATGGAATGAGACGCGTTAACTTAATGCCTTCTGAGTGCATTTAGATGAATTTATAAATCGCAAAACCGCACGAAAGAAAACATTGTAGACAAATCTTAAGAGAAAGCTGTAATATACCAAATCTCTTAATCTGATGTTATGCACATACTCATGTATAATTCAAATCTAATGCACAGTGACTTTATGTTACATAAAAAGACATTTTATTTAAGGCTACATGAATATAAAAACATGTGTTTTGTTCGTAAAGATAGGTCTAAGCTCTTAGTGGCGCCACCAGAGATTTACTTTTAACCCTCAAAGACCTAAACAGCTGCCGGCGACCAAAACATCCTCTGATCTAAAATGTTAAAAACTGCTGAACCACTAATCTTATCAATATGTGTAAATAATTCAGGTAAAATGCAGTTTCTCAGCGTTCCATAGCCATCAGATATGACCCATTTGGATGTTCACAGGCTTCACATTGAATGTGATTGATTGATTTATTTGTTTCAAGCTTGTGCACTCCATGTACAATACTGATTAAATACATTTCTTTATATGTACACAGATATATGTAGAGTTTGTTGGAAACACATTATAAATTTACATCGACAAATATGCAGAGAAATATACAGAGACGTTGGTTGTAAACATGTGTACAAATTATACAAACCCCAATTCCAATAAAGTTGGTACGTTGTGTAAAACAAATAAAAACAGAATACAATGATTTGCAAGTTTTTTCAACCTATATTTAATTGAAGCCATCAAATTCAAAATTAGTGAGTAATTGCAAAAAAACAAAGTTTATCATTTTGAACATTAAATATCTTGTCTTTGTAGTGGATTCAATTGAATATAGGTTGAAAGGGACTTGTAAATCATTGAATTCTGTTTTTATTTGTGTTTTACACAATGTCCCAACTTCATTGGATCTGGAGTTTGCACATAATGCATAAATATATACTGCAATTCACTATTAATATACAAATCTAGTAGCCAGAAAGACAATGAGAAGAAGTAAAATGTATTTACTTCCAGTTCCACACAAAGAGAACCCACTGGCTTTCACTTGGTCAATTTTGTTGCTGCTACTGGAGCTGCATGGAACTCCACTTTCAACAATGCACGCTGTGACAAATTTCCAAAAATGCCTGAGTTACCCGTCGATTATGTTTGTAAACACACAGACTAGTTTATGGTGGGGTTTGCTTCAAAACTGTTCACCGTGAGGGAAGAGATTCAAGTGTGTTATTAAAACACTTACGGATTTGTGACTCGGGTTTTACAGATTTGGGGAAAAATTGGCGACAAAAGTCATCCACAGCTTTAAAGAAGTAATATTAAATGGATTTATGCATTTTCAAACATTTCCCTGTGGTTTACATAAACTGTAAATGCTATATTTGGGTCTGAATTCTTCATTAATTCAACTCCTCTGGTCCATCTTCAACCCTTTTTCTGAGTAATGACAGGAGAAAAGTGGTTTTGAGCACTGGCCCTGTAAATGCTAATGATCGCTTCTCACCCCACCCCCTCCAGGTTGTTAACCATGCTGCTCTGTCCCGTTCAGCCACTTGTGTTTGTTACAACCAACAACTCAACATTTTGGGTAATCATCTCTAAGTTTGGACATATTTTCAGTGTGGACTACAACTGCTGTTGCTGACAATTATGGCATATTCAAAAGAGTTGTTCATCTGAAGTCTTGACCTTATATGTGCAAAAGTAGTGACGTAACTAGTTATAGATATCACAAATTAAGCAGGAATTAAAACAGGTCATAGAATTAATTCGATTTTTGCTAAAATTAATATAAAGATAGATCTACAGCACCTGGAGGGCTCACATTCAAACTTTATGAACTGTTTGGGTCCGAAAATACAAATGAATAAACCAAAGACTAATAAAAGTGGGTTTAGCAGAATATGACCCATTTAAGGGTTAATACTTTTCATAAATGAGCTTGCTATCATTCTCCATGCTACACAACAGTCATGTTTGGCTGTTGCTTGACAACCACTAATACCCTGCCTATTTAGCCAGGTCCAAACTAGCCAAAATCAACCAACCAAAAAGCATGCCTTGATGTTGCAGCTATAGACTACATTATATGGTCCATATGGTATGATAATAATATCAAAGATAAATGATATGTCATGCAGGCTGACCCTTTGGTTTAAGTCTTGGATGCTTTAGGCTGGACTGTAAGCAAAGATGTATAATTAACAACATGCCTCACATTAAACGCCCTGTAATCTGGATCAAACCCACCATGTGCCAAGTAGAGCAGATTGGCAGGAAAAGGAGGGGGTTGAGTTGTTCTTTTGCTTTGCAGCCAACTGTGCGATTGCTGTATTTCATGATCTTTCCGCATGTCTCTTCAGAGCTAGGCCAGACAGTAAAATCAATTGGCCAGAGTGGTGGAGCTTTGGATGAGTTTTAACTGCGTCACGGGGGCGATAGAAATCGAGTCCAGCGGTGTCTTGTACTTGTTTTTGTTCCCGTCTTTATGGGACCGTAAAAACCTCTGCTGTAATCTCCCTATCTGTTTTATCTCTGCCCACAGGCAAACAGACGTGCCCTCCAGAGAAGTTTGACTGTGGGGGATCCACCAACAAGTGTGTGTCGTTGTCATGGAGATGCGACGGCGAGAAGGACTGCGAGAACGGGGCGGACGAGGAAGACTGCGCGTCGGGTGAGTTTGTCAAAGTCAACCGTCTGCCCTTTAACATAATAAAAGTATCCTCAAATAAAGTCATATACAATTCTTTCTGCAGGCTTCACCTTTCATTTTTCAACACTAACTGCATTTCAAAAGTTTTTTTTTTTTGGTGATAAATGTGTGGCAGCCCATGATTTGACGAGGCTTGAATTCTTGTTAGAACTCAGTCTTTTTTTTTTTTGTATTTCTTGCGGTTTCATCCTTTCTGATCTCACATCTCATCCAGAGGCTTAAGACATTAAAGCGCAGTAGGGAACACTCTATATAATTAGAAGGATTTGAAGTGGAGCCTTGATTTAAGCCGGTTCTTGCACTCGACAACACACTGCCCTTTGATGAGGAATGATATTTGGTGTCGTGTATCGAATATCTCCAGTTTTTACGTTGACGTTACCAGGTTTCTATCATTTCAGAATGAATCTGGTCTCTTTAGCCTTTCCACTGCACACTTCCCAGACCAATCAAAAATGACATCACCCCCCACTAAACCAATCAGACGACTCAGCGATGCGTGGCCCCACCCCCCACCCCCTGAAGGGACTATCCTTGCCCTACTTCTGAGGTGCCATGAAGAATTGGCTTCTTCTTCTATATCTCTCCCTTGCCTCTTCGTGTCAAGAAAAATTGATTGAGGCAACGGAGCTGAAGGGGGGGTGTGGTGTTTAGACTTTGAAGATCACGGGGAAAAATGGCACGTGGCAGAAAATGCGCGGAGGGGAAAGAAAGAAAGAAAAGACATCTGGTTATTATGCTATATAAATTGTGTTGTTGCTTTTCCTCATTCATGTCCTCCCCCCCCTCAGTTGTTTGCATGTGTGTGGGTGTTATGACTGTGACAGCCTGGCATTTAAGTTATTCATGTTTATTCAGAAGAAATACACATATTTTTTTTTGTATTTTCTCATAAAAGACAAATAAAATCAGCACATAATTACAACAAACATAAGTCAGACAAATTAGTTTGCCCTTGCTTTAAGTGATACTTGATTAAAGTGCTCTTCATGCTATTAATGTATATATATATATTTTGTCACCATAGCCTGAAAGTGGCCTGTCAATGACTTTCCAGCCTCAAAGTGGCCCCACGCTCACATGCCACAGCAAATCGTAGTGATTCCATCGACTTTAGATCTAATGCCCTCTTAGCTTGATGGCTTTTCACTGCGCTGCCCATTGAAACGCAGTCTAGCCTGTGCTAATCCTTTTTTCATTCTAATGTCTGTATTGATGCAGGAGTCTTAAGCCTCTCACTAGTGACATGAGGGCAGGCCGCAGGCAGCCGCCCACCCAAGGCAAAGGCCAGAATCTCCACAAAAATATACGCCTGCCAGGGAGAAGTTTACAGCACGGAGCTACACTAGATAGCATCACAAATTAGGCTTTTAGGGGATGTTCGGGCTGGTTTATCGGAACCCTGAATGGGCTCAAAGCCAGGTTACACCAAGGGCAAGAGGCTTTTAAATGTCACGGACTGCAGATCAATCTGTATTTACCAAGCTATCATATCTCTGTGTGTTATATTTACAGTCCAATCCAGTGCTGGAGTTGGTTAAATCAGTTTTATTTATATAGCCCAATATCACACATTGCAAATTTGCCTAAAGGGGCTCAAGAGTTTTACAATATCTCTGTCCTTCAAACCTCAGTTCAACAGATGTTCAGTGTAGTGTGCAAGAACAGGGTAGAAATCAGCATACATATTTATTTCTCATTCTTCAAATACAACTAAAATTGCGGTCGAGGGAAAAAATTTTAGACCATCAAAAGTCATCAAAAACAATGGTTCTACAATCAAGTACTAACTCCTGTGTGTATCATGTGACTAAAACAGACAGAAAAGAAAACATGGAATGTCTAAAAGCACTGTTTTAGTCAGTACAATGCCATAGATATTGATGTAAAAATTTATGTGATTTTGGATATTATCAAGAAAACCAAGGAAAATGGACAGATATCAGCTCTGAAATTAAATTCTTATGAGCTGTTTTTGTTGTTTTCATCATATTTGTCCAAACAAATGTACCTTTAGTTGCACCAGGCATTAAAATGAACAAGAAATTGAAGAAAACATAGAGTAGTCTAATGATTTTTTTCATGATTGTAGAGGCAGCTGATATGCTGACATCAGCGCATGCATAGACATGATGAGATATATATGTGTGTGTATGTATATGTATGCATGTGTATATGTATGTATATATGTATTCATAGAGTAATATACATCAAGACATTGGTTACCAAACACATTACTATATAACACAAGTCCCCACTAGTCCTGTCACTAGTCCCCACAAGTCCCCACTAGTATACAACCCCTGAAGCTCGAAAAGCCCGAGTACAGATGTTTTCTTTATATGTTGGGAATAAAAATAAAAAGTTGACTGAGAAATACACTTTGTAGTAAAATACGGTAGTGAGGTGTTGATAATGTCTTGCAATCTGTACCTATATAGTTGAAATAGACCAATGCTTCTGCACAGTATAGTTAAGGATATGATGAGTAGCATGTCTGCATTTTTTCCATGTTTCTCTAATGCCACTGTCCGGTTTATTATTGCTATTCAATAATTCTTCTGTTCACATTACATGTATCACGTAACACAATGTAATGTGACATTTCTTTCAGAATTTGCATAAGTATTTTGAGGTTGAAAGTGTGTCATAACAGGACACAGTACAAGGAAGAAGAATTGCAGCTGGGAATGGATGGCATTGTAATTACCCTGTGTGTCTGCATTACTGGGAGTGCTGCAGACTTTACATCTTAAATATTCCCAGTCTTGATGCGAGGTGAGGGAGGAGAGGACGAAATTACCAATTGGTTTGAATAAGTCTTGGTGTGTCTGTTAGTTGGGCGCTAGCTCCTGGCACGGGGGGCAGCTGGAGAATTCACTTCAAAGCCGTGATAATAACCCAGCTGTATGTTTGGGTTTGAATGGAGAAGACGAATGAATGAGACGATGTGTGAAGTGCAGCAGCAGTCGCACTGGATCGACATTTTGCTCCTGCCAACAAGCTCTCAGCTGTAAACCTCTGCCAGTCGGGCTGCAGTTGAACTCATGTTTCAAGTCATCTCTAGGTCAGTGAGTTCAAAATATGCATCTAAAGCTGCACCATGTAGAAGAGGACTATTATAAAACTGCAAAAAGCTGTGCGTTAAGGAAGGAATTTGTAACATTTCTGTGTGTTAAAATCTAAAAAAAAATCTGGCCTATGTTAAACATAAAGTTGACTTGTACAGTTACATGAGAGTGTTGAAATTTGGATAAATCAAAATCAGCTTTATGGTTAAGTATGTGAACACGTACAAGGAATTTGGCTTCAGTTTTTCTTAACTCATGATGTACAATTTTAACATAAACACAAACACACATAAACTTAATAAAACCAAACATTTGACTAGTGACAATGACAACAATGGGTTGAGAATAGTATGAGATAAATGTTATAACTGATGAAAGTGAAAGCGTTGAATCAAATACAACCCCAATCCCCAAAAACTTAAAAATGGGGGCAAAAACAAAAGTGTAATTTTTTTGTACAGTGTACAGTCATGGCTAAAAGTTTTAAGAATGACATGTTTTGTTTTGACAAAATTTGCTGCCTAATTTGCTGCCTAATTTTTTAAATTTTTATTATTTCCATACATTTCTAAGGTACTTTGACAAATAAATAAAGGAATTATGTAGGTTTCAATTACTTTTACTGACAAATACTTCACATTTAAGCAAAGAATTCTTCTGCATCATTCCAAAAAAATTTGGCCATGACTGTAGTTGCTGATGAAGGCGAAAATATTGAATCAAATACAATTATAATCCCAAAAATATCGATAAATGGGGGCAAAAACAAACATGTTGCATTGATTTTTTTTTTTTTTTGTTCAGTGTACAGTTAGGACCAAAAGTTTTGGGAATGACAGAAGTTTTGCTTTCACAAAATTTGCTGCCTAATTTTATTTCTTAAAAATGTATGTCCATTTCAAAGGTACATTGATGGATAATTAAAAACATTATATAGGTTTCAAGAACTTTCATTGACAAATAAATCACATTCAAGCAAATTATCCATGTGTGTTCTTCCCAATCGTTTGGCCATGACTGTAGTTCGATTCCCAAAATGTGCCTTTGAGAGAATAACTTTAGTGTAATTTTTACCATGCTACATGCAGATTTTTATGTAAAAATAATAAAATGTGTTTTATCTAAAAAAAAATACTTTCTCTTTTGTCTTGGTAAATATTTATTTTTAAAAATAGACCCAAAGTAATTCCAAATTTGCTTCATAGCATTGTCTACATCTGGTTTGAATTTTTAGCTGCTCAGTCCTGCTTTAAGGGACCAGTTCCATAGAACCACCCAATTGTATCCAAAATTAGAAAAACACTCAGAGAGCGCAGACCTCCGCCAAGCATGATAGTTCCCCCATATTGTGACTCACACCAAAGTAATAATCCTACCTTTATTTGTATCAGTGCCCTAACTGTTTTTTTGGGGTTTTTTTTGTGGAGTTATATGCACAAATGCCAAAAATGGTCCTATCTCCTAATGTTAAAGAATCTTTTAAAAAATCCTGGATCCAGGTGGTGATCTGGATCACTCCCAAAATCTAATCAGTTGTTCCTCTTATCATTTATTTTATGTCCTGAAAATTTCCTCAAAATCGGTCCAGTAGGTTTTGCGTAAAGTTGCTAACAGACAGAAACAAACAGACTGCACGGAACGTATTGCCCTGGTACCTGGCCCCTCCCCCTTCCTCACACACACAGCTCAGTGAAGTACAGGTAGCCCCACCCACACCCTCATGGAGGAGAGGAGAGACGTGACTATCTCATTTGAACCGAATTAGCACAGTTGGACAGGAGTGCAATGTCGGATCACTCCCAAAATCGAATTGATTGTTCCTTGTGTTATTTCCATCATTTCCTGAAAATTTCATCCAAATCTGTCCAGTATTTTTTACATAAAGTTGCTAACAGATAAACAAACCGACAAACACTGGCAAAAACACAACCTCTTTGGCGGACATAATAAACTTCAAACTGCAATTGAATTCACTCAGGTACTGACTCCAGATCTGCAGCTTTGGTCAAGGCCACTGACAGGATGTCAATCACAAATGCTATGTGTCGACTGTTTACTCCAACAAGGACAAGCCTGAATGTCATTTTATTGTGGCCTGAAGCTTCAATAGTTGTCAACAAATATTCACTGTCATGAACAAATTGAAAGGAACATTCATGCACTGTAGTAACATATTTCAGAACATCAAAATAAACATAACAAAAAAAAGTTTTGTGCTCTGGCTGTGGACCGATCAAATCATATTTCACCACAGTACGTCTGACCCGGAGGCTGGACAGGATTGTGACAGAGACACAGTACTCGCCAACAGCAGATGTGAGCAGACCCCCTCCCTCATCCCTCTCTCTATAACTCACTGCTGCACATAAAGCACAGTATTATAGTGATACACATTAGTTTCTGTTAAGTTATAAATAATTTAGTCGGTAAAAGACATTCATTCTTTGTTATAGTGTAAATCAGCAAAATGTTAACACAGTGTTAGACAAAGCTTTTCAGTCCCCGGGATGATGGACACCTTCAGCACTCATCTCCTCTCCATCATCATCATTCAGTCCTTATCGTGCTTATTTCTTCTTTCCCTTTTGTATTTTGCATAAAATAGCATGGTGACTATCAGTCATGACTTTATTGTCAATGTCATATTTGTCAAAATTAGCACTGCTGTTGTCGTCAAAGGATGTTAGATGTAGGCGCTGAGAGATTTACAGTCATGGCCACAAGATTGTGAATGACACACAAGGATTATTTGATTGAATGTGATTTATTTGTTAATAACAGTAATAATTGAAATCTATATAACTTTTTTAAATTATTTGTCAATGTACCTTGGAAATGTACGTAAATTAAAAAAGGCAGCAAATTTTGTGAAAACAAAACTTGTGTTATTCCCAAAACTTTTGGCCATGACTGTTCAGTGAAAAAATCAATGCTACACTTTTGTTTTTGCTCCCATTTTTTGATTTTTTTTTTTTTTTTAAGATTGGGGTTGTATTTGCTTCAATATTTTCACTTTCATTAGCATCTACAGTCATTGCCAAAAGTTTTGGGAATGACACAAAAGGATTCTTTGCATAAATGTGAAGTATTTAACAATAAAAGTAATTGAAACCTATATAATTTCTTAAGTTATTTGTCAATGTACCTTAGAAATTTATGAAAATAAGGAAATAAAAAAAAATTCAGCAGCAAATTTTGTAAAAACAAAACTTGTCATTCTCAAAACTTTTGGCCATGACTGTACATTATTGTATCCTGACAGTCATGAGGAGTGTGTTTGTGTTCTGTTCTGGTGCTTTTCTACTGTTTGTATCCACTCAAATTCAACCAGTGATACTAAATATTATATAAAGTCAGTATGTATTAAGGGTGTAATGGTAAAGAAAAATTATGGTTCGATATGTTTTCGTACAGGGGTCCTCAGTTTGATAAATTTTGTATATGTTTTTGGAACAGAGAAGTTGTTACTGAGGTGGTGTGATGAACCCTTATACTGCGGCTCAGCAACCTTAAACATGTAAACTCCACATTGTCCATGACCAAATATTTTTTTGACCATTTTTCAGAGAATATGAATGATAATACAAAGACTTTTCTTTCACCTGTGGTTAGTGGTTGGGTGAAGCTATTTATTATCAAACAAATATATTTGCTCTTTTTAAATCATACTGACAACAGAAACTGTCCAAATGACTGATCCAAAGTTTACATACCATAGTTCTTCATACTCTCTTCCAGTCTTTTGTGGTCAATGTGGATGAGGTACTTTATTTTCTCAGATGGTAAACCTGCCCATTCTTCTTGGCGAAACACCTTCAGTTCTTTTAAGATTTGGGGTTTTCTTGCATGAACTGCCTGTGTGAGACCTCCCCAAAGTGGCTGAATTTGTTCATTTATTTAATAGGATCCCCATTAGCTCCCACTGTAGTGATTGCCAGTCTTCCTGGGGTCCAAAATAAAAACTTAACTAAAATTCAAATGCATAGCATATACAGTGTAAAAAAAACAACAACATACAATTACAGATTAAAATTCATACTGAACCTTTACATAACAAATGTAAAAAAAAAAAGTCATACAATTCATTTGACTGTACATCTGCAATACATTACGTTAAGTTAAAATGGGATTTCATAGCTTATTTGAAAGTGTTTAAAGGTCGTAAGTCCTTCAGCTTTTTAGACAATTCATTCCAAAGATGGGTGGATCTAAAAAAGACAGACATTTGTAAAAACTTTGTATTGGGATGATTACTAACTAAATTAGAGTTACAGGCAAGTCGAGTGTTGTATGAGTGAATTTAAGAGAGTATTTCAGCTTTTCATAAAATGAGTTTGGTTGACTGGTTAAAATAATTTTCTTTATAAATATTACTAAGTTATACTGCATTTTAACGTCAATTGAAGGCCATAATAAAGTGCAACACTAGTTGTATAGGGACATCTCAGATCAAGGCGAGCTGCCTTATTTTTGGACAATTTGAAGCCTAGTTTTAGTCGTAGCCGGCCATATAACTGAACAATATTCAAGGTGAGACAATATTAAGAGAAAGTATAGAGCTGAATAATATTGAGGTCAGGAGACTGAGATGGACACTCCTTCACCTTCACTTTTTTTTGCTGTAGCCAATGACAGGTGGACTTGTCCTTGTGTTTTGGGTCATTGCCATGTTTTAACATCCAAGACCGTCCCATGCTCATTCTGTCATTATATGTAAACTTATGAGCACAACTGTAACTAACAAGGAATCTAAAATACTCGCAGATCGTAGACCTTAGAGGAGACGGAGGAGGATCTTCTAACTCTGAATGTACATCTGTGACGCTGCTCTGAGCTGCTGTGCTGGTTCACCTTCAGCATGTGTACGGTAGACGTCCGTTGAGGACTGTGTTCCTCAAATCCGGTCCTCGAGGGCCGGTGTCCTGCATATTTTAGATATTTCTCTCTTCCAGCACACCTGGTTCACTTAATAATCAGCTCATCATTCACCTCTGCAGAAGCCTGATAACGATGCAGTACTGTACCTGCAGTGGAAAATGCAACGTACTGGAGGGAATAACAGAACCAAAGTGTGCTGAGTCGAGCTGATACTGGCAGAGGAAAAGCAGCATAGTAAATAGTAGTTATGGACCTTAGTTTAGTTCATCATATTATGTGAGTAGTGAAGCCTTGACATTGCGAGTGTCAACGTGAACAATAACTAAGAATATCTTGAATATCCACTGTGCAGCTTTAGTGACATGACACTGTGCAGCGCTGCAGAAACTGCCTGGAAAGTTTGATAGAAAGCACCTCTAAGCTAAAAAAAAAAAAACTAGCCAAAATAGTCAAACACATTTTTAGCTTCAGAGTTAATAAGTTGTGAAAGCACTGCTAATGGGAACTTGCTTCTTGCTGTCTTTCACACTCCGTACATGCTTAGTGTGAGAAAAACATCCAGACTCATTTTAGATTTTTATTTACCCAAGTGTGAGAGGGGAGGTTAAACTCCTAAAACTGACGGAGCTGCAGTGTACTCAGTTAGCCCCGGCACACTCTGCTATTAGTCGAAATTTACAGAGTGCATAGCCGGTGCAGACTCGAAAAAAGTAAATCATGCAGAGGCATCTTGCTAATTGAGTCATCCACATGTTGAATTATGTATTAAGTAGAATCTAGCCCTCACTAGAGGAAGCTTTCCCTGATCAACATTACATTAAGTAGCAGCTCTGGAGAGACTGCACGAGAAAGTTGAACTGTGTCCTCAAACCTCAGTGATGTGGAGATTAATGTGCACTTACTCGTCGGGCATCTCTCTGGAGTGCAGCTGTCTGCTGGGATCTACTGCGAGAAAGTAGAGCGGGTATGGAGATGTGTGTTTTCATGTATGTTTGCATTTGCTCTCACTGTCACGCTGAATCCACTGCCTTTAGAGCATATACCATTTCTCTGTGGTTGTATTTCGGCTTGTTTTCTCTGTTCGTATTTAAAACTACTTGGATAGTATGAGGTAAACACTCCCAGCCAGCGCTCCTCACAGCTGTCTCAGCATCCCTGCAGTGAAACTGAACTGGCAGGTACTGTGCATCCCCAATGAAGAGCCTTTCACACAGTGCCACTTCACAGGAATAAAGTGCTTCAGCAGACAAAAATTCTATCTAATTTCATTCTCCTAATTGAAATCCAGACCAGTTTGCCATTTAGCTAAACACTAGGTGTTTTGTTTTAATTCACCGCTCATTTGATCTCTGAATTCCCCACACGGGTTCTCACTTAACTCCCTTTTCAACTGGTGATATCAGGGAGGAGACTAGAAAACTGCCATCAATTCCTCTCCCGTTGCGTCCTCTATGATGTGTTCGGAGTTGTTACTGAAAGAGTTATTTCAGCATCACAGGGAAGGTCAGTCATTGAGCAATTATCCCCGATGGCTCTGTGACCAGGCTGAACCGGCAGGCAGTGGAAGAGTGTGTAATGCTACCTTTCCAAGCTTGTCTTCACTGGAGGTGCTGCGTTTGTACGTGCATGCTCCAGTGACCTTGGCGCAGTGGAGGAAGGCTGCGTCTGCAGAGGACCTGAGTGGACAGGCCTGAACCATCCCCTTCACTTTACATTTAAGAATACATACATCAGAGCTGAGAGGATAGGAAGGGGGACTGACCTGCTCAGATTAAAGTAAATACATTAGATAAAGAAAGGCTGGGAAATATGCTGAATTAGTTTGATAAATTCAGGGGGCTGGGGGGCAAAAATCATAATGAAGAAAAAAAGGCTGTCACTATTATGTTTGTTCTTACTGATTTTACTTTATTTGTTAATTTAGTTTTTTTTTTTATCTTTTCTTATATCTTTATCATTATTATTATTATTTGGTAAATGGTCAGTACTTATATAGCACTTTTCTGCACATTAATGGTGACCAAAGCGCTTTACAATACAAGCCTCACATTCACCCATTCACACACACACTCATACACCAGTGAATGGCTGCTGTCATGCAAGGCGCTACCAGGCTTCACTGGGACCAATTTAGGGTTCAGTGTCTTGCCCAAGGACACTTCAACATATGGACAGTTGGAAGTGGGATTTGAACCGCCGACTTTTTGATCATTGGACGACCCGCTCTACCAACTACACCACAGCCGCATTATTTCCTTAATATTCTCTCTATATTATTATTATTATTATTTAAAACCCCTTATTGACTTTTCGCTGTTGGACACCCATCTCTTTTGAGCATTCTACTTATTTCATTTAATTATTATTGTTTTTGTTTTTTTTAATTCCTACTTTTGTTTCCACTTGAATATGCCCAACATAATCATGTACATACACACAAACTCCCCCTCATTTGTGCCTGCTTTTGTTTTGTTTAATATTTATGAACTATTCTGTCTTGTCTTTAGTCAATGAATTTGTATTTGAAGTCTATGAATTAGTATGTCAGATGTTTTGTCTTATATTGTCAAATTCTTTGTTTCCCGTCACAATGTTCATCTAGCACCAAAAAAAAAAAAGAAAAAAGAAAAAAGAATGCATACATCAGAGCTGAGAGGAAATGAATGGGTGCAGCCATGGACTGATCTACTCAGATTAAAGAAAATACATTATATAAAAAGACTGGGAAATATGCTGAATTAGATTGATAAATTC
>JAPTGZ010000010.1:3981794-3994065 GCA_029814645.1 Fowleria isostigma | reverse complement strand
GGAGGAAACCGGAGTACCCGGAGAAAACCCACGCAGACACGGGGAGAACATGCAAACTTCACACAGAAAGGTCCCACCCATCGACTGGTGTTGGAATCAAACCCTATTGTAACTTTTTTAGTTTACCTATAAAGACCCAAACATCCACCGTCATCCAAAAGCATCTACTGATCTAAACTGAACATCCACTAATCATTTCAATCCATGTAAATAATTGGTGTAAAATGCAGTTTGTCATCTTTTCGTGGTCATCAGATATGACCCATTTGGATGTTCAAAGGCCCTGTAGTTGCCATGGAAACACCGTCACCCTCTACAACATTGATTCACCAGTAAAACTTGTGGAGTTGGCTCAGTGACAGTAGATAGACACACTGAGTTTATGTTCAGTTAACGACAGATTTTACTGAAAAAGTAACTTTTTTCAGTTTTTTGTGTTTTGATATAATAACCTTTTATTTTGCTCTGAGCATTTATGAATATCGACATGATCAGTCAATTAAACATAGGAAAACATGATTTTCACTGGAAAAATGGTAAATTCAGAGGGTAATATTTAAAAAAAAAAATGGTAATCAATTACTTTGGAATGTTTAAATAGAGCAAAAAACTCATTTTGAAATTGCCATGAAAGTCACACCGGGTCCTTATGGGTTAAATCTATCTGAACATAAACCAAGTGTCTCCATCCACTGTCATTGATCCAACTCCATGGGTTTTACCAGTGAATTGATGTTATAGAAGATGAAGGTGTTTCCATGTTTACTATGGAGCCTCTGAACGTCCAAATGGGTCATTTGTGATAACCATGAAAAGATGACAAACTGTATTTTACACCAATTATTTACATGATTGATAGAATTAATGGATCAACAGGTATTAAATATTTTAGATCAGTGGATGCCTTTGATTGTCGGTGGATGTTTGGGTTTTTATGGGTTAATATTGCTGCTAATATCTCAAACATCACTGCATGTGTGGGGGGTTTTCTACACACATAATGTCTCTGGTTGTTATTTAGTTTATGATTCAGGTAAAATAACTTCACAATTTAAGAAAGTAGACCAGGTTTTTTCGCAGTGACTGCAGCTGTGGCCCTCTGTGTGCTTTCACATGTTATCACGTCTCACCTTGTCTGTCAGGTTGAGTTCACACTGGCTCCTCTCCAGTAGCAGCCTTGCGATGTGTGTGTGGCCTCTCTCGGCTGCAAACATCAGGGCTGTGGTTCCCTGGTTGTCCTGGATGTTAGCGTCCGCCCCACAGCTCAGGAGAAGACGAACCATCACAACTCTCCCGTGTCTCACTGCCAAATGCAGAGCTGTTTGGCCTGTCTGCATTCACAGGGACAGACAGGAATGACAGCTGAGGGATTGGATGAGGGAGACGTTCTAGAAGAGTTTCTGTCCTCCAGAGATAGGGTAAGGAGTTTTGAATTTATACCAAAATTGTTCTCTGTTTTGGCAGAAAACAGCATAACAGACAAAATATCAACACAATATATCACTATTACTTTGTGCTATGATGTGTTGCCACCATACTGATGCCCAGTGGCGGTCCTTCCTACAGGCGATATAGGCAGTTGCCTAGGGCACCACCCAGTGGAGGGTGCCAAAATGCAGCAAAAAAGGCCAAAAGGATTGCACTGTAAGTACAAGCGTGAAGTGTGATCATGCAAAGAAAACATCAAGTAGAAATCTATACTTGAGGTGAATTTGCACCTAATTTTTTTATTTGTATATTTTGATTATTTTACATGTTATATGGATCACATTTGTTGTATAATTTTGCACAAAATATTGTATTATGATTGGTTTTCTGATTTTATGTTCAGATTCTTGAGTGTACAGGTGTCCTCAGCTCCTGATGTATTTTTAATGAAGTTAAAAAAAAGTGAAAAAGTTACCTTTTTTTTTTAATTATAGAAGACGTTTATTTTATTTTGATTGGAAAAAAATTGGATATGGTTTTAATGTTTATTATCTTTGTTTAAATAAATGTGCCATTCTTTGGATATGAGGTCTTTTTGTGTATTTTTTTTTTTTCAGAGAGGGGGATGCCACCGGTAAAGCTTCCTTAGCGCGTAAAATGGTCTAGGACTGCCACTGCTGATGCCCAGTAACAATAGTTGTATTAAAGACAAACCTATGTATATCTATGCTAATGGTTAGCATGTGTGCTAACAAGGCACTAAGATGGTCCTGTATGGCAGTTTCTGTACAGTCAGCCAAAACTTTTGACAGTGACACAAATTGAGCGTAGCGTTAGTTCAGGAGGGTCAAGCTCAGCTTGCATATCAGTAGATGATTGACAGCAGCTGGTCTCTATGCCAACACACATTAGCTGATTCTATTCTATTCATCCTACTGGTTAAGCTCATGCAGGTGCTGCCTTTAAACTGATGACATCTTTGCTGCTTTGGCCTCACAACTCATCCCCACCTCAGCTCCACTTTTTCTTTTTGTGTCTGATTTAATCACTGTCATTGTTGTGTTTGAAGACTGGACTGGTTTGATTCTTGAAAATGTGTCCTCTCATTCAAGAGATTTGATTATCAGGAACTGATCAACTCCTTGAAAAGAGCTAAAGTTGAAGGATAACCAGGACAAATGAGGTCATCCTTCATCTTGGGTGGGTGGGCAACTCCGGTCCTCGAGGGCCAATATCCTGCATGTTTTAGATATTTCCCTCTTCCACACACCTGGAAGTCATTACATTGCATTATCAGGCTTCTGCAAAACTTGATGAGCTGATCATTAATTGAACCAAGTGTGCTGGAAGAGGGGAAATATCTAAAACATGCAGGACACCAGCCTTGAGGATCAGAGTTGCCCACCCCATAGATGTCATTTGTTCTCATTGATGCCTGCTTTACTCTGTTCACTGTTGGGAGTGTCTTGTTGCTGCTCCTCCTGCCTTGGCTATAGATGTTTCTCCACATGTTTCTGAAGTAGACTGAAGAACAATTGTCAGAAAGTCTGATTAGCATGAGTAACTGTTAGCCTATCATCAGTTCATCACTAGTTTACCATTATCTGCATTAGTATCAGTATCAGCCCCTCCTACAGCCTTATTGTCAGTATATCACTGTCTGTCTCAGCATTCGCCAAATAAGAACCCAGGACCGCCTGGAACTTAATGACTCACTCTCAAATCCAATTCAAGACAGTATGGCCTGCTTCTGCTCTCTTTAAATAAATTTTCCATAATCAACTCTCTGACTGGAGTGACGTCTTGAGTTACTACTACCTGATCCAAACTAGCATTTCAGAGTATCCACACTTTTTTTCATGGATTATGGAAGGTTTATTCGAAGAGGGTTAACAAAAGTAAGCAGTACAGTCTGAGTTGGATTCAAAAGTAAGTCATTAGGTTTATTTGTCTACACTTAAATGCCAAGTTACGCCATCGCCTAGAGACAGCTGGTGTGTTTACACTTGAGCTGCTCAGCATCATGGGACAGCTTGGGTCCGGAAACTGCTAGAAGCTGAGGTATGGGAAGAGTAAATAGTGATACAAATAACGGTAAACTGATATAGACAATTGGTAAATGGTAAAAACAATTACTAATATATAGGCTAAATCACGATTATTCTGACAGATTGAATAGACTTTCTAATATAGCCACCCTCAAATTTAGTTATAAATTAGTAGTTTAAAGAAAGTCTGCTTTAGATTGTGTCTTCTTCATTTTTCCAAGCTGGCAGTCGCACTAGGTGAGTGACTGGGTGCAGGTAAATCTGATCTCACATCTTCACTTCAGCTGCTGACTCGTCCATCCAAGCCTGGACAAGTCTTTATCACTCTGCCAACAGGTCACTTCACTCTGAATAGTTGAGGGTTGATGATCATCACCACTTGTCCAGTAAATTTGTCTGTGTACCTGTGCCACTTTGAGCGTCTCTGGAAGTCGGGTAGATGATGATGAATGAAGTTGGACCAGATGAGCAGGTGATGTAGTCTCCAGATGGATGCTTTGGAAAGCATCCTGGCGGATGGTTTGGTTAGTCTCCAGGCAGAGAGCTTGGACAGCCTCTGAACCTGGGAAGCAGGACCTATGGTAGCAGGATCCTCTGGAGTAGAATCCTTTGGAGCAGGTTCCTCTGGGACAGAATCCCCTGGAGTGGAACTGTCTGGAGCAGAACTTTGTGGAGGGGAACTCTCTGGAGCTGGACCCTCTGGAGCAGAGTCCTCTAGACGAGGCGTCGTCACCTGTTATAGTGAAGGTGGCATAGTAGAATGTGGATGCAGAAGCATTCTTGTGGGTGAGAGTTCCATGTTAAGTGTCATGTGAGCTGAGTATGTAGCTCAAGCAGGTTGCCTGGGTCGATTTGGGCAAAGCGAATTCTAACACTCTGCCAGAAGTGAATCGGGGTAGTTTGGATTTAGGCAGCCCACGGGATGCAGCGGCTAATAGCTCTGTAGTATCTTGGCTGGGGAGTGCCCTACTTCCTTGGCTAGGGTGTGGCAGTGTCGCCCGTTGCAGTGAGGGCGACATGGTCGGATGAAGATGTGGAACTCTGGTCAGAGAGGCCCATGTCGGATGTAGTGTGAGCTGAGTATGTGGTTCGGGCAGATGGGGTTATGGAGTCCCTCTCTGGGGTGAGCTTGAAGTGTCTCTCTCGTAGAAAGGAGGCTATCATCACTGCTTTCT
This sequence comes from Fowleria isostigma, assembly GCA_029814645.1. Classification (NCBI taxonomy): domain Eukaryota; kingdom Metazoa; phylum Chordata; class Actinopteri; order Kurtiformes; family Apogonidae; genus Fowleria; species Fowleria isostigma. Next base: position 3,989,414 of record JAPTGZ010000010.1, on the reverse strand, counting down.
TCACTTCCATCTCCTTCTTCCCAAGTTGTCTCTTTCGCTCCAATTCACATCTCTGCCGTTCTAGGTCATGTACCTGCTGTTCTCGCAACACTTCCTCCCTAATCTGCTTCTGCATTTTATCCAGAACCATGCACCTAATGCTGTCTGTCAAAACAATTACCAATACAGACAGATAGATGCAGGTAGCTATACGGATAGTTAGCAGTGTCACTGGAGAGGCGAATGCTGAAGCAGACAGAGATATACTGACACTGATATACTGACAGTAAGGCTGTAGGAGGGGCTGATACTGATATACTAATGCAGATAATGGTAAACTAGTACAGGTAATGATGAACTGATGATAGGCTAATACAGTCTTGCTAAACAGATAGATTTTCTGGCAACAATTATGTGCTTTTTTGTAAGTTTCAAAGACTTTCTTGGCATAAAAAAATCATTTAGACAGAGTCAGCTTGTGTCACTGCCACTGGCTTCAGTTGTACATTGTTAAATCCACAATTTGTCAAACTGATGACGATGCAATGTATAAACACTCTTTCTTTCCTGTATTTTGCTCTTTTAGCTGCATTTCTTATTCACCTAGTAAGACTTCCTAATGTGTTGTGCATAATTCCCTTGCAATATATCAAGTATTGCAGTCAACTGCAGAACTCTACATCTGCATCCTACATGTCATATCATTAACATCATAATGTGAATTGTGTGATTTCCACCTCCAGTAAAGGCTGCACTTTCTAATACTAGTTCTTAAAAATAGGAACCAAGTCTTCCCCTTAATGCCAGACTGTTGCTGAGGATGTCATACTGTATAAATGAATTCTAAAATTTGCCCTCAGTGTAATTCTTCATACATCTCTAGTTAATTCAAATTATGTCTTATTTAATGCCTGAACTTTTTGCTCCCTTCCTCCTATGTGTCCTATAATCCTGCCCAAAAACACCAGACGAGTTGCATTTGATCCCTGTTTGCATTCCGTGTGTTACCTGGCCAGACTGGATGTTCACGTTGCCCATCTCCATGAGCCTGCGGACCACCTCCATGCCACTGGGACCATCTGGGGCTGTCAGCGAGGCCAGCATCATAGCTGTGTATCCAGCATTGTTCTGGAGGTTTACATCACACGCACCTGTGTCCACACAGTCGGTCAGTAATTATGAAGTCAAATATTTCATTTCACACTAGTTTAGATACTTTAGGTTTGTTGAAAACACCTGTGTCCAGTAGCACACTGACGATGCTGTAGTTGCAGTGGGATACGCTGTAATGCAACACTGTGTTGCTGTTATCGTCTGCAAGGTTGACCAGGAAAGCCAGTAGTCCAGGTGCAGTCTTCTTCACTTCTCTCAGGTGTTCGGTCACACTGCTGTCAGCCGAGGTGTCCTCTGCTGCTGCTCTGAACCAGTTCTCAAACAATATTACTAAAGACTTCCTCTGAAAAATACAGAAGAGGAGCATCATCTTCATAACAGCCTTTAATTACCGGTAATACAAATGGAAATTCACTTAAAAGATTCTGTACATAATATATGGAGGCCCTTTGGTGACATGTGAGAAAAAAATAATGTGTGGCCATGAGTTAGTAATCTGTGGGCACGATGAACAAAATGTGTGCACATTTTTAGAAATCGTACACATGATATCATGGTACAATTTGGGAAAAATTTTGTGCACATTTCATTAACTCGGGCACACAATCTAATAATTCATGCACACATTTTACTAACTCATGCTCACGGCTTAATTAAATGTGTGCACATGTTATTATCTCATTCGCACATATAATTAACTTGTGGCCACGAGTTACTTATCTCGTGGCTACACATTTCTTTTTTTTTTTTTTTCACATGTCACCAAAGGAATTCTGTACTTTCACAAACAAATGTAATATATTCTGTTCTACAATGAAATACAGTTTTGATAGCACTTCACATTAACCCTGAAAGCGGATGATGATCAAAAGCTGATCTAGAATGTTTAATAACTGTTGAATCTCCAATCCTATCAATAAATTTGAACAATTCAAGTAAAATGCAGTTTCTCAGCTTTTCAGTGGTATCAGATATGAGTCATTTGGATGTTCAGTGGCTCCGTAGTGATCATGAAAACTCTATTATTTTCTGAGACATTGATTCATCACTAAAACCCACGTGTTTGGCAGTGAAAGTGGTTGTAGATGCTGTTGTTTTTATGTTCATGATATATCTTGCTGAAAAACTAATTTTTTCTTCAGTTTTCTCTATTTTAATGAAATAACCTTTGAATTTCCTCTGAGCTTTTATCAATATCAAGATAATCAGTTAATTAAATATAGGAGAGTACCTGACTTTGACTGAAAACTGCAAAATACAGAGGACAGCGTTGTAATAAATGGTGGTAAATCATTTAGAAAAGGTTAAATGTAGAGATGTCATCACAAGAGGGGACAATGGTTTGATAAAGTGGGATGATTTGTGGTTATTACACGGAACACTACCATTAATGTTTAATTTGTACGGAATATTAGCTTGAAATAAAACGTTCTATCTTTATACATGTTTCCCCATCAGTAACTTTATTATGTAGCCCTAATTACCTCAATCTTGATCTCTACCCTTTATTTTTACTAAACAAGAGATACAAAAAACTGATTATTTTTCACTATACCAGCCTGGCATTATCAGAAAACAAAGAGCAAAAGGAGGATGGAGGAAAACCAACAAAACAAACATAACAAAGACAGTTAATTAAGCAGAACGAGAATAATTAGCCGAATTCATTAAAAATGACCCCAAGGTGACCCTTAAATGCAGTGAATCAAAAATAAAACTTTTTTTTTTTTTTTTTTATAGTTATAGCTATTTCAGTCCAGTGTGACCCAGATACACCCACTGGTAATCCCAGGTTAATATTATAGGACCTCTTTATTGCTAATTATGTGGTATTCATTAATAATTACTTCTTTTTTTAATCAAACCATTACCCCCTTTTACTATTTTATATGATCAAGCTGTGATATAAAGTGCAGCCAAGTGTTTAGGTTTGATTTCTCTGTGTATTAATCATGTTTGCCTACCATGTCGTCATTGGGGTTATCCATGTTGTCCATATGATCTTTCAGAAACAGACAGGCAGTCACAAATTCGGCACTCACCATCTCCCTAGAAGAAAAAAATATATGTATGAGACTTGGTAAATTCAAGTTTTGTTATGTTATGTCATGTCATGTCACGCTACGCTACGTTACGTTACGCTACGTTACGTTACGCTACGTTACGTTACGTTACGCTACGCTACGCTATGCTATGCTATGTTATGTTATGTTATGTTATGGTGGGTTCAACTTATTAAATAATTACACAGAAATCAAAATCAACAATAAAACTGTCCATAAAAAGATAGAGATCTTGAGTTCAGTTGCTAACAAATTAATCCACTTTTTTTATGTGAGTCTTAGAGTCTCAAACATCTTTCCAAGTAAGGAGGTAGTTAAAATTGAGGGTTCACTGACTGGGATAGATTAATTATGTTGAGAGCTTTATTTGTGATACTCAGTAGATAATTGTCTCTGTGCTAAGTCTGTTGTTTTCCCATTATTTATCACTCTACACTGTTTAGCTTTACATGTAATGTCCAGGTGTCTATACAAAGCTGACATGCTAACAGAAACAGTGCTTTCTTGCATATACACGGGTGCATATAAAGTGCTGATAAAGACTTAATAATTTCAGGTTTTGAAATGTATTATTTACTGTAATTTTTTTTAAATTATTTCTTTCAAGCAGAAGAAAAAACTCAACTTTAAAGTGTACAAGGAACTAATATCAGAACAAATTAATAAATTGAGGTGATCAAGACAATATAGCAATTGCCACATATGCTTGTAATAACAAAATTAATTCAATTATATATTACTTAAAAAGGAGTAGGAAGAAGAAAACTTATTTAATCCCACTCCCCCCCTCTCATTTATACAACATAACACATTACCTTTGCTTCCTTAATGATAACATCACATCTGTTTAGAGTCCCAATAATGTAAATAATAGATAGTAAACAGATTTGGAAAATGGATATATATTACACATAGCAACAATCTAATTGATAGTCTGCATAACTTATAATACAATACATTTAAACAATAATTACATACCAATAATGGTAAACAATGACAAGCTCATGCCAACAAAGGTAAGAAAAGCTAAAGATGTAATGGTCCAGCAATTAACACTAAGCCCCGCCCTCCCCTGTACTGTGACCAGAATGTATGCTTATAAAGTGCTTTACAAGTGTGGATATTTTGGTATTGCTTGTGATGCAAAACCAGACTGTTCCACCGTTTCACCCAACATACGGACAGACAAAATCTAGTAGTCTAGTAGTCTCTCTAATAGCTCCACATGTCTGGAGCAAACTCCCAGAAAACCTCAGATCAGCTGAAACACTCAGTTTATTTAAATCCAGGTTAAAGACCCACCTGTTCTCAGCTGTTCTCAGGCTCATTTGAATAGTGTTCTTATTCAGATGTTCAGATCTGCACAGTTCCTTTTAAGCTTAAAACTGATAATGGATGATTCTAATATAACTGATGTCTTTCTTTTATTCTGTGAATGCATCTGAAACTCACATTTTTACATTTTTTACATTATTGCCTTGATGTTTATATTTACTGTTTTTAATATTTGAATGCATGAACTATTGTTTTATTCTATTCATTAGTATTGTTTAACTATTTATTGTCTATCATTTTATTTTTTCATAATCATGTACAGCACTTTGGGGCAGCTATGTCTGTTTTTAAGTGTGCTATCTAAGTAAACCTTAACCATGACATTTTATCTATGATTATTTTAATGTCCTTTTCCCCCTTTTTCGATTTTAATGTAATTTTAATGTCTTACTTTTTTCTGTGATTTTCTTATGCCGTTGTAAAGCACTTTGAGTTACCTTGTGTATGAATAATTCTATATAAATAATCTTGCCTTGCCTAATATATTTTGATATGCTGTGTTTAATGCATATGGTCATTGCTTTTGTTTTCTTATTTATTTCCAGAGCCCTTGACCAGTGCCAGGTCTTTAGGGACGCAGGAGTTTTATTCTCCAAGGAGTCAACACCACAGTTGGTTTTTCCAAATAAACACTGATAAGATAAGGCTTTGGTTGTAGTCGTCTCACCTGCCCGCGGTGGTTGTTTCAGAGCCAGAGTTCCCTTCCATCTGTTCTCCTGGGGGCTGTGGTTTCATCTTGGCCGTTTTCTCTGGAGCCTCAGCCTCCGCAGACGCTCCGCTTCCATCTGTCCTCACTGATCCTGTTCCTCCTGATATCATCTGTCTGTCTGGGCTCATTTGCTTCTCTTCCTCCGTCCGTCTCCTCGGCGGGTCTTCATCCACCTGGCCAACAGCCATCTCTCCAGGGGCCAAACAGCTCGCCTTCTGCTTCAAATCGCCGTGAACGCTCTGGTTGGTACAGTCCTTCCCTTCCAGATTTACACTTGGGATAGTTTTGCTCCTATTTAAAAAATTAAGAATTAGAAAAAAAACAATAGTAAAGTGAAAGCTGCACAATTATTACATATATTCACCCTATATATGTAAATAAATAAAATGTAAAATGATAAAAATGTAAAGAAATGTTGAAATTCAGACAGTGAGAGTTGTTATTTACAAATAAAAAAGTAAAGCTTACAAATTTGAAAATTACATGAATGGTTTATGAAGGAAAATTTGCGTCTTTATTATTTCAATGAAAACTTTATCGTTCAATCAAAAAAATTACCTCAATCTAAACAAACATTTAAAAAAAAAAATGTGTTTGGATGCAAAAAATTGCATTTGAACATGTTTTTTTCTTTGATTGAAAATGTTTTTTGTTTTTTTTTTGGTTGAACAATAAAGTTTTGATTGAAATAATAGACACAAATTTATCTTCATAATGGTTTTAACCCTCAAAGATTTTAGCCAAAAGTATCTATTCATGTAAAACATTAATTTTTGAGCCATTAATGTGTCTCATTGTGACAAATATAATAATTTATACTTTTTTTTTTTTTTTAATTGAGTCAAAGGAACAACAGTTATCCAGAGAAGAAAGGATGGACTTAGGAATTTGAATCAAAACTGGGACAAGTATGAAGATGGATTTGGAGATTTTCAAGGTGAGAATTATTCATATAATGTGAGAAAATTGACTCTTGTGTCTTAAAAATGCACTCAAAACCCACTCAATTAACCCTTAAAGTCTTAAACATCCACTGGCAACCAAAAGCATCTACTGATGTAAAATGTTTAACAACTTCTGAACTACTAATCCTATCAATACATGTAAATAATTGAGATAAAATACAGTTTCTCAGCTTTTTACAGTCATCAGGTATAATCCAATTGGACGTTCAGGGATTCCAAAGTAAACACAGAATCACATATTCTTCTCTGACACTGATTCACCAATAAAATCAATATAGATTCATGAATGACAGTAGTTATAGATGCTTGTTTTTATGTTCAGTTAATGATATGTTTTGCTGAAAAGAGAACTTTCAGATCTGATATAATAACCTTTGAATTTACTCTGAGCTTTTATGATAATTGACATGATCCGTAAATTAAATATCGGATAATACTTAATTTGCACTGAAAAATGCAACATGCAGGCGATAATATTATAATAAATGGTGTTAAATCACTCATGAAAGGTTAAATATGGAGGAAAAACTCTTTAAATAGTTCCAGGCCTTTAGGAGTTAAATCCATATAAGCGCTACAGATTTTCTGCAAGGAAAAATCAATATATTAAAGTGAAAGATTTTCCACCACAATATCAGACTTGGCTCATGTTGGAACACATCATTTTTTCTGGATGAGTCTCATGATGAATTATTCATGTTTTATGGTTAGTGGGTATTTTGAATCCAATGCTGCAAACGCTTGAAAAGCTTGAAATCAAAGGACAAAGTCAAAGTCGCCAAATTAAAGATGAAGCCCCGTCTCTTCAAAGAAAACTGTTCTTACTTTGTTGAGGCATCAACACATCCACCTTTTCCATCTGTTCTTCTTATTGTAGCTCAAACAGGAGGGATTCGTTCTTATTTGTGGCTTTTAGAGAAAGTAAATATCCACTGGAACATTTTATGACATGACAGTCAGCATGTTTCTCCCTTCAGTGACAGCTTGAAGAGTGGCATTCATATTTTAGCCCTTAATTATGATGCTTTTAGTGGCAGCTACAACACTGGCTTACAAAACCCAAAAGTAAGAATGCATGTCAGCCACCAAAATGATAATAAGCAATAATCTGGAGTCAAAAAGAGTTTTACTAACCCTTCATCAGCACCAGAGTGTAGGCTTTCTGACATCTGGGTGCATCCATCTTTATTCATGATGGATTTACAGGCTGCAGGAAAGACAACCACAAAGGATACAATGAAAATTATATATCACAACACAAGCACTATGCCACAAATTAAAAAAAAAAAAAAAATCAATTCTTTACGACCATACACTTGTGGAAAATATTATTAGACCATCAAAATTCATCAAAAGCAATGGTTTTGCAATCAAGTGCCAACTCCTGTGTGTATCATGTGACTAAAACAGACAGAAAAGAAAACGTGGAATGAATAAAAGCACTGTTTTTGTCAGT
>JAPTGZ010000010.1:3914638-3924710 GCA_029814645.1 Fowleria isostigma | reverse complement strand
AATGGAAAAACTACAGTTCGTGCAAATGTTGTCATGTACAAAAACAAGTGCAAAAGCATGAGAGTTCATGTGTTTGTGGTATACAGATGATAAATGAACCTTAACCCATAAAGACCCAGTGCTGCTTATGTGTCAGCTTCCAAATACTTTTTTCTTCTTTATTTAACCTTTCTTGAGTGATTTATCAGCATTTATTGTTGTGTTATGTTCTTTATTTTGTGTTTTTTCAGTGAAAATTAGGTATTTTTCTACATTTAATTCACTGATCATGTAGATGTTCATAAAAGCTCAAACTAACGTTGAGGGTTATTATATCAAAAACAGAAAAACACTCAAGAAAAGTGACTTTTTCAGTAAAATATATCATTAACTGAACATAAACCCCGTGTGTCCATCCACTGTCATTGATCCAACTCCATGGGTCGTAGAAAATGACAGTGTTTCCATGGTAACTACAGAGCCTCTGAACATCCAAACTGATCATATCTGATGACCATGAAAAGATGGGAAACTGTATTTTACACTGATTAATTACACTTATTTGTAGATTTAGTGGTTCAGAAGTTATTAACCATTTTCAGTACATGGGTTTGGTCGATGGTGGGTGTTTGGGTTTTTATCGGTTAATAGAACTTTTATTTTCATGGGGTCTGGATTTTTGTTGATGAGCAGATGGAAAGAAACTGCTCTTATAGTCTGAGGTTCTAGTCCCTGTGGATCAAAGCCTCCTGCCAGGGTGTTTTTTAAAGTTTGTGTTCATGGGGAGAGGGGTTAGCCACAATCCCACCTACATGCCTCGGAGTCCTGGAGGTCCCGGGGGGGTGGTAGATTGTGGTCAAGCACCTTCTCAGCAGAGCGGATGATGGATGATGCTGCAGTCTGCCCTCGCCCTGGGCAGCTGCTTCAGTATGCCAGATGGTGATGGAGGAGGTGATGATGAGTCACATGACTGAGGTGGAGAAAAGCACCATCATCATCATCACTGCCAGGTTGACACTCCTTGGGTTGTGTCACAGTGGTTTTGTTGTCCATCCTCTGTTGGACTTTCTTAATGACATCCTAGGTGTGACTCTAAGTTCTTCTTGAATTCCACAATCACCTTCATAGAGCAATGAGCTTGAAGATAACTACACCCAGACACCAGGTGGTCAGTCTTCTCATCCCCATCAGGGTTGTACAAAACTCAGAATTGGATTTAGAATGACCCCTAACTTCCGATTCAATTCTTGAATTTGAATTGATATTTCAAAAAGGATGCAGGATTGGAATTAATATTCAAATTGTAGGAAGTATTGGAATACCATGAAATTCAAAGAAGTTTATGATCCATAATTAAGGTGTATTTAACAAAGAAGCTTTACAATATATATGACATATGATTACAACATTAATTTCATACAGATTTTATTGTATGGACTATATGTACATAATACTTTATATAGTAAATAGGCTTTTTTTTTATTTTTTATTTTTTTTTTACCACAAATTAACATTATAAATGTACTCTATAAAACAGATCATCAAAATTCTAATAACTTTCAAATTGTGGAAAATGATAGGATAACACTTCATTTCCGAGAATACGTTGTTGTATCCAAGTCTTCAAAATGCTTGTCCAAACATTTATGACATTTCATTTGGAATACGCTCTAGTGAAATAAGCTAATTGAGGACCAGAGCTGGATTTTCACTTTCGAATTTTGTAATTACTGCAATATGCAAAATAACGTAAAAAGGACATCTGTCTTTGTTCATTTCGGATGCCGCCTCAATTGGAGGTAATGTTGACAATTAGATGCAATAACATTACCCTGTAAAGTACTTTATAAATGATAATTGTATTTACCCAAACATTGTTTCATTTGATTACATTGAAATGAAGATATTGCCAATTATTCGACATTAAGAAAATGTACGTAAAATATTAGTGTTTATACTTCCATTTGGAAGAAAGGAGGAAAAATGTATGTTAAAAGTATCACATTTTCACTCATATGTGAATGAATTTCTATGAATTGCAATGAATTCAGCTCCACTTCCTGTCATTCCAATTCAAATTCATTTCAACATCCTGTAGGGTGGAGTCAGTTCAAATTCAGTTTCATTCATTGAATTGAATCACATTCTAAAACTCTGAATTTTGTTGAATCGTGGCCTAAAGATACAGACACAGATACAGATGAACTCTATTGATCCCCAACAGGAGACTCACTTTTTTTATCAGTACAATAAAAACCCAGACAGAGTGTGAACCTCCTGCAGGTTTGGTCAATCACGCTCAGTATGAAGCAAACCCAGCAGGAGCGCCGCACTGATGGTGTTGAAAGTTAGTGGGGTCCAGGATCAGGAGGTTGAACTGCAAGGCCACGGTTACTGTGTCGGCCACGAACCTGTTTGCTCTTAAGGCACATTGCAGAGGATCCAGGAGGGAGTCTGTGATATTTTTGAGTCAGGACAGCAGAAGATAAAAGAGGATTAAGTGACCCCATGACCACTGAGGTCAGGGCACCACAACTGTAAACATTAAGCCCCGTGGTCCTCGTTTTGGAGGAGGTTTGATGCCGGCGGGTTCCTCACATGACTCCAGCAAGGCATTAAAAATGTCACTGGAGACAGCTGAAGTGTACGGTGCCTCAAATGGTGGATGAAGTCTGGTCTCAGGGCTGTCCCATTATCTTTCAAAAGAACTCAAAGCGACAGTTTGGCATCCAAGCATGAGTAGCTAGCACAGCAGGGCTTTAGGCTTGCAGATGCTCATCTCCCTGAGTCATTTCCATATAGAAACACAGGAGTCACTGACTGAGAAATAGTAATGGGGTTTCTGTGTATTCCTATTTACTGTTTCTTACACCCCTGAAGTTGAGTTAAGTTGTAGATTTTATATGTGATGTACAAACTGACTGGCACTTTTACTTTCATTGCATTCCTTACAATGGCAATAAAGATATTCTATTCCAAGGGTGTCAAACATGCGGATGAATTGGTGAAATACAAAAATTACCAAATTAAGACATTAACAATCATTCATTCATTCATTCATTCATTCATTTTCTGAACCTGCTTTATCCTAACTAGGGTCACGGGGGTATATTAACAATCAAGGATGTTAAAATTATTTCAGGTCAATTCAATCTAAAGAGGGTCAGACCAGTAAAATACTATCACAATAAGCTATAAATAATGAAGCCCACAAATTTTTCTCTTTGTTTTAGTGTAAAAAAAAGTAAAATTACGCTAAAGGTTTATAGACGCCTTTTACCAAAAAAAATGTGAATTAAGAGTAATTTTAACAAAATTCTGTCTGTTATTAAATGATTTGTGTATTTGTAGATACAGTGTGATTAGTATGTTGTAACAAATATGTGAAAATGAGAAGTGGAGGAAAAATAATGGCATATAAATTGTTAAAACAGCATTTTTTTCTTAATAATTTTCATTTTGTTCATGTTTTCACATTTCTTTTAAAGGATAGTTTGTATATGTAAACATTTTGACAGTATAATTTTACTAACATGAGTTTGAGACCTCTATTCTATTCTATTCTATTCTATTCTATTCTATTCTATTCTATTCTATTCTATTCTATTCTATTCCTTGCTGATCTATACTTTATCTCTCTGAAACTGCTTCAGTGAATAGACTTAATCATTGTAAATGAATAAACACTGGAGAACATTAACCCCATAAAGATCCAGTGCTACTTTTGTGGCAGTTCACAAATATTTTTTCTTTAGATTTAACCTTTCATGAGATTTATGTCCATTTATTATAATATTATCCTCTGTATTTTGTGCTTTTTTTAGTGAACACCATGTATTTTCCTTTGTTTAATTCACTGATCATATAGATATTCATAAAAGTTCAGATTAAAGTTGAGACTTATTGTATCAAAAACAGAGAAAACTGAAGAAAAAGTGACTTTTAGAGCAAGAATATCAATAACTGAACACAAAAACAAGTGTGTACATCCACTGTCATTGATCCAAGTCCATGGGTTTTCCTGGTGAATTAATGTTGTAGAAGATGATGGTGTTTCCATGGTAACTACAGAGTCTCTGAACATCCAAATGGGTCATATCTGTTGACCATGAAAAGATGACAAACTGCATTTTATACAAATTATTTACATTGATTGAGAGAATTAGTGGATCAGCAGATTTTAAACATATTAGATCAGTGGATGGTTTTGGTCTCTGGGGGCTATTTGGGTCTTTATGGGTTTAAGAAATGCAAACATCTTCCGTCATGTTACTGATTTTTATTCCTCCAGATACGACTATGAGAGTGTAGACATAGACGCGGCCTGTGAGATGATGGAAGACTTGGAGATTATGATGGCTGACAAATCCTTTGTGAAGCAGAGATTTGCTGTTGAAGATAAAATCTTCCAAGTGGAAAAAGCAGACAATTTTGAGTACACAGATCCTGTCGACAGCACCATCTCCAGGAACCAGGTACATCTATTCATCCTTACAATGACGGATTTTTTCCTGCATTTATATTGATGATGGATGCATCTGGTGATTACTAGACATTTGGAAAATTTCAGCATCACTGCCTGGAAATCCTAAAAGCTTCACACCCATGCTGGGCTGTTTTCACTGCAGGGTCTGCGGATAATCTTCTCTGATGGCTCTCGAATCATCTACAGACTCAGTGGGACAGGTGGTGATGGAGCGACGGTTCGAATATATATAGACAGCTATGAGAAGGAGCAGATTTTTCAAGACACACAGGTACTGTATATAATCCCCATCAAATCTCAAAGCATCACTAAGCATAGGAAATTATATGTCATTTTGCAATACAAAGTATTTACAGAGCAATGGATTGTACACTCATTATTTTATTTTATTCTTAGTTTATTCTTTAGTTTATATGGGTGTGGTGTTTCATAAGCCCTTTAGGCTTCTATTTCTCCCATACACATGTTTGATGTTGTTACATGTTGGTATTATTTTTTTGTCTTTACATGTATTTTGGTAGTTTTTTTTTTTCTGTTGTTTCTTTTCTATTTTAAACATTATTATTATGTATTAAACTATTATGTGCTTAAAAAAGCACAAAAGAATTGTACACTCAGAACCCCCAGTGATGCATGAGGTTAAAGCAGTAAAACCATAAACATTAACCCATAAAGACCCAGACAGCCAATGATGACGAAAACCGTCTACTGATCAAAAAGTTTAATACCTATTGATCCACTAAATAAGTGGTGTAAAATACAATTATTCTTTTCATGGTCATCAGATATGACCCATTTGGCTGTTCAGAGGCTCTGTAGTTACCATGGAAACACCACTATTTTCTACAACATTGATTTACCTGTAAAAACCCATGGAGTTGGATCAATGACAGTGGATGGACACACTGGTTTTATGTTCAGTTAATGAAAGATTGGACTGAAAAAGTAATTTTCTCTGTTTCTTAACCATCCACTTTAATCTGAGGTTTTATGAACATTTACTTGATCAGTAGCGCAAGAGCACCACAACAATACATGAACACAGACAACTGCAGAAGGTGGGACGTCCGAGCAGCAGTCTCTTAGGCCACACCCACTGGTCACCTAGGAGAGACTTGTCCAAGCAACAGGTTACCAAGTAGACACTTAACCAAACACCTGAGAGAGAAAGAGCGAGAGAAAAGGTAGAGAGAGAGACAGAGAGAGAGAGAGAGAGAGAGAGAGAGAGGGAGGGATATAAAGGGGCATGCCCTATGGCCATCACACTGAAAAAAAACAAAACACTGAGGGTAATATTATAATAAATAGTGATAAATCACCTAAGAATAGTCCAATATAGAGAAAAAAACTACTTTGGAACTGCTGCAAAAGTATCACTGGGTCTTTATGGGTTAATAAAACCCTTCAATACTAACAGAAATATCCACAATAGTGAAAGTTTTCACACTGACTGTTGTTCAGACTTTACTTTTCATAGTCACATCTGCATAATACAGTGCTTATACCTGCTTATATCTGAATATTCAGTGCCATATGGAGGCCAGATGCTTTTAATCCCTAACTACATCATCTTTCTTTGGGACAGGTGATGCTGGCACCCCTGGCAACAATCGCGCTAAAGATCTCTCAGCTTCATCACAGGACAGGTCGAATGGGCCCGTCTGTCATCACATGATTCCTCCTACATGTTATGCCATATTTGCCGAACTAATGCTTATGTTTTTCTTTCCACCTTTTTTTTTTGTATAAATCAAGCTTGAATTCCATGTGTAGCTGAAAAGAAGCCATATTTTGCATTTCAGGCTGAAATGTGTATTGATTGATTGTCTCATTAAACAGCTTTTTACTTTTGGTTCATGAGCAGCTTGTGTTTTTCTCTCAGTAGAGCAACAAGTAGACCTTGCATTTTATGATTGGTAATGTTGTAAAATATTTATTTTCAGTTAGGTTCACAGTTGGTGTTTATATTAATGAGTAACTGTCAAAAAAAAAAAAAACACGTTGAGGTTTCAAACCCAGCAGCTGTCTTGTGATTTTTCACAAACTAATCATGACATAATAGAGTCCTAATAAGCTCAGTATGTGGTTGAGAAACACTTTCATTTCCTCTGCAAAATTCATTTCAGCATTTCCTGCTCTTCTGTTATGCCACAAAATGTGACTTTGAATAAGGTGTACTCATGAGTCTGTCTCTTGCTAAGGAAACGGCAAAGTAAAACACACTTCCCCCATATTAATCATATTTCTTCATGCAACAAGTGATCATTTCCAAAGTTAAGAACTGGGTGTTTCCTGCCATGAAGCCTCAAATTATTATTTAGCTCATCTGTACTCCCTCATTCAGGCAAATTAAAACTCATCAGTGAGTAACAACCTGAAATTGAAGCTGAGTGTGTGGGGGAGTGACAGCATTGCCAGCTCACTGGAGCATCCACACAGACACATCTTTCACATTCTGAAATAACCATGATGACACAAATAAGAACAAAGAAGCACATAGAGCCTAACTGTGTTGTCAGATCAGGAAAAACTATATTTTTTACAATGTCTGCAATAGGTAACATTTTTGAAAAGACATTATTCAGCTCTAGTCGCTCCATTATTTCCATCTGGGTAGAAGCAGCATCGGTCCGGCAACATCTGGTCCGGCTCTGTGATCACTGATGCTCTTTGAAGTACAGCATCATTCTAAAACAGTTTCATCTCCACATAAGCCCAAACCTGAGCAACAACAAAAGGGAGACACTGAGGTTCATTTAAGACCAACTTTTTAAAGGTTTTTGTGGATGACTATACAGAATTACAATTTAGTTACTGATTACACAGACTGAAATTTTCCATAACCGTCCAAACATGTGCAAAATCTATTAAAAAAGAACAGAAATTAATATATAATTATCTGTATTTAAAGTAAATATAGTACTTTAAACTAATTGAAGTTAGTCGGATATGATAGTTGTGTAGTTTATTCCACTCTTAAATGTAATCGTGGAATCCACTTGCCTTTTTATTTTTGTGCTTATTATGTACATTGACTCGTACTCCTGTTGATTGCTCATTACATGCAAGTACCATGTATCTCAGTGACAAATATTATACTTTCTACTCCACTAATTGTTTGGCTATTTAGAGTTTTTCATCCCCTTTCTACAGTGAAAACATGTATCCCCAAATGAATTGAATTTGAATGGATTAAATGTTTCTTTATGTGTCCTTCTTAAACTAAATAAACTCTTAAAAACCATCTTCTATTTGGATAATATATTGTAATGGACCTGAAAACAAGCCTTTTCTGAGCTCATGGAGTAATGATTTATTATTCACACAGCACAGCAACAGTACAAACAGTACAATGATTTAACAGCAAAAGCAAAATAGAGAAGCAAGAAGTAACTTTGGTATCACTTATCAGCCAAAATGTCATATTAAGTTTCAATATGATATGGCAGAAGAATTTTACAATTAGTGCACTTCCAGACTCCACTTTACAAAGTTGGTCAAATAAGCTTTAAACCTAAAATATCTACAGTTGTAAAATACAATATTTACAAGTAAAATGGTATGAATCCAAAAACATTATGCATAACAGCAAACACTGGCATATTTTGTTCTGTACTGTTACTATTTTGTATTTTGTACTTTGCTGATAATGCCCAAATTTACATGTTAGGGTGGAGAACTGATATTGTTGTGTATTTTCATAGTATGTATTAGCACTTATAAGTAAAGCATTTAAATAACTTTAAGTTGTCATAAAAACTCTTTTTTGAAGAACCATAACAATAAAATTCAGCATTACAGGCAACAGACAATGTACAAAATAACAAAAAGACCGCTACATTAATGAATGGTGATTAATCAATGACTAATGAATTTTACGACATCCCAGACGCTTTCAGGCAATTTCCAGCACTGGTGATGATTAGGCTCCTGTTCCTTTAAGACGGTCACGTGACGTGAAGGAAAACCCCATGGAGGAAGCAGGAAGTTCGCCCACGAAGCAAGAAGTGAACTGATAAACAATACACAAAGAAGCTGAAGACGCAGACAAACTTGTAACGTATTTATCGCAATGGCCGGCATTAAAGGTAGGATATTTTATTTTACAAATTAGAGCTTTAATTGCCCGTTTGGACTGAGTTTCAGTTTCGTTGCTCAAACGTAGTTTATTTGGCATTATTGCATTAGAAACTTTGTCAACGTAGTTTTCAACGTGTCGTGTAAATTATTGTTTAAAGTATTCCACCTACATTACTTTATAAGTATAGTCATGTGTGTAAGATGTTATTCCAGTTATTTGTAGTTGTTTTATCTGCTCTAGTGCATTGCGATAGTTTTTCCTTGGGTTGAAATGTCAAATCTAGCCCACTCGTGTAACAAGCTTAATCATATCTGTGTCATTGTGTTTTATTATGTGTTTTCTCTATTTTCAGCACTGGTTGGTTTGTCATTCAGTGGTGCTATTGGCCTGACCTTTCTTCTGCTGGGCTGTGCACTGGAACAATATGGGTAGGAAGTTATTTTTGACCTAAAATTAGAATTAGAAATACTTTATTGAGCGAAGGGAAATACAGGAGTCCAGCAGCAGAACACACAAAAAAACAGAACACAATAAATACAACTGCAATTGTACAATATTTATATGTATATATGTATACCCTCTTTCACTTAAATCTCTATAAAAGACTAAAAAGCGACCAAAAATTATTGAGTTCAGATGGGATAAAATAATAGGCTAAAATATATATAACTGAATCATGTTATTTTACAGCTTTGGGTTATATTATGAAAGACTACAGGGGTGTCCAGAAATTTCTATTGCTGAGGTTTTGAGGCAAAAATGAACAATACATGCTACTGTGACCCTTAGTTTGGTTTAACAGCATCTAAAAACTGGAAAAAGCACTTGAAGCCAATCTGGATGGATACTATTGTAAAACTTTAATGGAAGCCTGTAGCATGCTTCAAATAAAATATATTAAAAATGAACAAAAACAGAGGTAAAATAGTATGATATTAATAATAAAACTTTGGTGGTGTGGACTAGGGCTGCATGATATTGGAAAAAAAATGATTGCGATTTTTTTTTTTTTTTTTTTTTTACCCTGCCATATATATTGCAACATGAAAAAATACTTAGAGTATATAGTCGCTGTGTGGTGTCAACATAAATGGTCAAACAAATTTTAGTTTTCAGTGATTTTCTCTTACTCGTTGCTCTTCTTTTTTTTTTCCAATGTTGTTACCAGCAACTCACTCCAAACATTTAAATTGTGATTGGTGGATCGCTGTGCACAGTGTGTGTCAGATACCCTTGAAATTAGACGAGACCATGTTGAGTTTATTTGCCTCCTTCATTGCAGGACCTGTAATATGGCTATTGTGCATGCATACATTGCGATGATGTTGCCATATTGTACAGCTCTAGTGTGGACACAAGATGCTTTTGTCCTGGATATTGTAAATGACTTGTGTGAGGTCAGTGAAAAATAAATGTCGCTACTCATAAACCACCGCTGAAGGTTTTATGAGGATCTGTACTGTTTACATACGAGGCTGTGCCATCCAGATAAAACAAAATTTGCAGCCGTTTACCCAGGGCTGGTT
>JAPTGZ010000010.1:3888300-3900555 GCA_029814645.1 Fowleria isostigma | reverse complement strand
TTTTTTAATTATTTTATTTTTTTATTTATTTTTTATTTTTTTTTTCATTTCATTTTTTTTTTTTTTTCGAGAACATTAAAAAATAATCAGATAACAAAGAACAATATGTCACAGACAAACAAAACTTTCGGTGTCTGAAAAGTAGTGGGGAGAATTAGAACTTACAGACTCCACCCCTTTTTACAAACTAAAAATTAAATTGATTCTTTTGCTTTGCTAAACACTTTATTTATTTATTTACATTTTTACAACATAAAACATCCATGCAAACATTCACCATACACTTTTTAAATCACCTCACACATATTCAGATTTTCATGATCAAACTGTAATATTCATGTGCACTTAAGTATTTACTACAAGTATTTTTTTTTTTATACATGTGATAATATCTCCTAATCATGATAGTCTGTTAATTAATTTATTAATTACAAATAGGCAATACACAACAATATATAATTATATTGTATATTATAATTATAATAAGATATTCACCTATTCAGATAATATTCTAAATTTGTATAATACTGGATTTATACATCCTTTTAAAATAAATAAAAAAAAATAAATGACTGGGAGTCAAAAAATAATAATGATGCAGCTCATTATGTTGAGGTACTACATTGTTGTTGTTTTTTTTTTTGTTTTGTTTTTATCATATTTTTCTTCATTTCCATTTTCATATATGTATTTTTTTTATTATAGTGGCACGACTGCTACCGTACATTCAACCTCAAATGCCATTTACAGACACAGGCTAATAAATACATCAATATAGTTCACTTTATTGTTGTTATAGCACAGAGACAATCAACTAAAACGCATCAGGGAGTCAATGAGCGGCAGACAGCCCCGGGGCTTGAGGCTTCGGTCTAATTGAGGAGCCAGATCCATACCCCTGCTCCGGAGTCAGATGGATGTAGGCAGCGGTGGGGAAGGCAGGGGGCGTGCGCACTGACGGCCATTGGTAAAGAGACGGATTTGCGTCGGCTGTGTCAAAGCCAATCGATTCGCTCTCGGGGTCTGAAAGGGGAACGAGCGCGAATGGCACAAATGGAACCTGATAAAAGGGGAGAGAGCTTCAGAAGCGCGGTAGTGACAGAGGGGACCACACGGAACCGGTGCGCTCCTGTATCCGCCCGTGGGAACGCCGCTGGATCATCGGTAAGGCTGACCCGGCGTGCGCCCTAAGCTGCGGGAAACAAAACAAAACAAAACATAGGATTTATTTTTATCATATCGAATTTGGCGTATTCTGACTTTATCTTTGGTTTAAACTGGGATGCTTTGTATTCACATCGTTTAATTCTCGTGAGATTTCCCAGTTTTTATCCTGTATCCTGAAGTTTTACGCATGGGGGGGAGGGAAATGTGCGCCTCGTCGCGTGCGGTGTTTCCAAAATAAGAGTTTTCTCCATGCTCAGGTGTCGGGTTATTACCAGCGATGCCATACGAGCTGTACACAATTTATTTTCGTGGAAACATGATCATCAGTCAGATATATCCCCATCCAGGTCTTTTTAGTTAAGTCTCCTCACGTAGGTTTTTTTTTTTTTTTTTTTTTTTTACCTGTATGGAGCCTGTGTTCTTTTTTCTCCCCCAGGGATCTGTCATGGGGGAGTATGTGTGTTTTTGTGTTTTGACAGTCCACTCAGGTTAGTGGGTATCTGATCTAAAGATGAATTTCTAAACAAAGGATGTGCTGGCTTGGATTCAGCCTACAGGGGAGGTGTGCATTAAGTATGACTAGCAGGTCAAACAAGGTGAGGCTATTCACTGTGTGCAAGAGGGAGAAAAATGAGGAGACAAAGAAGTTGGACAAAAAATGTGAGTTTGAGATATTTAAGTGGCAGGTTGGTCAGGGTGGGAATGCTTATTTGTGAATTTACATGCAGGTACACTCAAATCAGCCACTTATTAGTACACATTCAGCCAATGACTAAAATGTACATATGAAACCTGAGTCAAATAAGGTCAACCAAGACTTCTAGAGGATTTATTTCTATATATTTGCTCAATATCAAAAGAAAACCAAACATCAGAATACATTAAATTGTGAATGTTTATAAAATTAGATAAACCAAATAGGTAATTTGACAATAGCAGGAAAAGGTAGTGATGAGAAAATAACAAAGAGACTGAAATGTAATGTGTTTGCAAAGTGATTTTTCATATATTAAAGTATCAAAATAAGATTTATTAAACAAATATATGCCAATTTGTGAATTTACATGCAACCACACTCAAGTCTGCCAGTTATTAATGCACATTCATTCAATGCGTATATGAATCCTGAGTCAAATGAGGTCAACAAAGACTTGTAGAGGATTTATTTCTGTATTAATTTGGTCAGTATCAAAAGAAAAGCAAGACAAACATCAGAATACATTAAATTGTGTAGGTAAATGGAAAACCCCCAGAAGGTTTATAAACTTAATTAAATCAAATAAGCATAAGTAACTCAACAGTAATTGGAAAACGTACTGATGAGAAAATAATGAGATTGAACTATAAAAAGTGTATGCAAAGTGCTTTTTTAAAAAAAATATATCTGAATGTCAAAGTGAGATTTATTTAAATGCATAGTGAATTTATGAATTTACATGCAACCAAACTCAAATCTGCCAGTTATTAATGCACATTCAATCAAAGAATAAAATTTACAAATGAAACCTGAGTCAAATTTGGTCAACAAAGACTTCCAGATCATTTGTTTTTGTATTTATTCACTCAATATCAAAAGAAAAACAAACATCAGAAAACATTACATTGTGCAAGTATGACGGAAAACCCCAGTAGGTTTATGAAATTAGATATACCAAATAAGCATATGTAAACTTGACAATAACTGGAAAAAGTAGTGATGAGAAAATAAGAGATTGAAATACAAGTATGTAAAATGATTTTTAATATATTTGAATGTCAAAATGAGATTTATTTAAATGCATATATGTGAATTTGTGAATTTACATGCAACTACACTCAAATCTGCCAGTTATGAGTACATATTTAGTCAACGCTTAATATTTACAAATGAAACCTGAGTCAAATAAGGTTAACAGACTTCTGGAGGATTTGTTTTTGTATTTATTTAGTCAATATCAAAAGCAAGACAAACATCAGAATACATTATATTGTGCAGGTAAGTTGGAAAATCCCCAAAAGGTTTGTAAAATTAGATAAGCCAAATAAGTATAAGTAGCTCGACTGTAACTGGAAAAGTGACGAGAAAATAACAGAGATTGAAATAGATTGTGATTTTTAATATATTTGAATGTCAAAATGAGATTTATGTAAATGCATATATGTGAATTTTAAATGCATATATATGTGTATTTGTGAATTTACATGCAACCACACTCAAATCTGCCAGTTATTGATACACATTCATTCAGTGCTTACTATTTACCAGTGAAACCTGAGTCAAATGAGGTCAACAAAGACTTATAGAGAATTTATTTCTGTATTTTACTTTTAATATCAAAAGCAAGACAAACATTACATTACATTGTGCAGGTAAGATGGAAAAAACCCAGAAAGTTTATATGATAATCTCACCCAAATAAGCATAAGGAACTTGACAATGACTGGAAAAGGTGGAAATGACAAAATAACTAGGATTAAAATATAATAAGTATGTAAATATAATATATGGATACATATGTCAAAGTAAAATTTATTTAAATGCATATATGCATAAATAAACACAAGATAAATTCACCGTAGCCAGGATGTTGATTTTATTCTAGACAAGTAATCAAAATATATCTGTAATTCAGATAATGGGGGAAATGTTTAATTATCAAAATTTTAGCTTGGTTTGTGCTGAATGTTTAAATTAATAAATACAACCATTGCCTTATATAATAACATCCACTATAGTATTGAGATTTTGCTCCCTAAAAATAGTGGAAAATTGTGCAAAACTTTAATTCACAACCTGTTTGGTTTTTTTTAATGTCAATTATAAATATGTCAGACTCTGCGTAGTTCATGCAGCTGGGAAACAATTGATTAAAATCATAAATTGTCCATAACATTGAAAAAAACGGAGATTTAGTTTTTTGTCCATATCGCCCAGTTCTAACATTACTGTATATCTACCATTATATTAGCTTTTCTCACTTTCAATACTTTTGTTTTTTATGACATGATTATTAGTAGCTGACCAACTCTGAATGCAGCGCAGTGCAGGTATAGTTGAATTAAAAGAAGAAAAACAACACTGCTGGTCAAACATTTTTGCATTGTTTTCATGTTTCCATCTGTTAGTTTGATTATTTTATTCAGGCATGTGCTTGTGTATAGAAAACGTGCAGCAGGAAAGTGATGAACCTTTGTTTGCACTGTAGTGTAGTAATGCAATTTTGCCCGGTCACATGGACGGGATTGGCGCCTGCAAACCATATGTTGCAAGAGCAGTATCTGATCTCCCCCAGCGCCTATAACGTTCCAATGTTACTCGGAATTAATATCGGTGGAACTATAGAAGCTTGTGACAGTAGCAGATTGACATGAACATCTGCTTCACCATCTGCTTGGATGAGACCCAATCAAGAATTCCATCTCAAAAATGAAAAAACAACAAAAAAAAAAACCCCACAATCATGGAGTTTTCTCATTTGAGTTACTTTAACTGCTTCCCTCTTTCACTCTGTTAGACACCTCAGGCTAGTTCCTCTTCATTGTCTAAAGTGCCACGGTTACAGCATGTCTCTGTTGGTGCTGTTGTGTCATGATCTCTCCGTTTAAACATATTTTCCTGAAGTCCACTAGTGTTTGTGGTCATGTGGTTTGATCCCAACAGGCCACTGTTCTTTTATTCTCCTCACGTCCTGAAACAACAGAGCACATACGTCCAGCTTTTTTGTTAAAACCCTTGGCTGCCAGACAGATGACTCATTTACTGGCCGGTTAGTGGCTTTACTGGTGAAGTGGTTTCTATACTGACATTTCTCTAGCCGACTGCTGACGTTTTGCCTCCAGCTGATGAATACATTCTGTGTTTGTGCTAGGCATTTAGGTTTTCAGACTGGCTGAGTGCTTGTCACACTGGGCTGCAATGAAAAACCAGCTGATTGTGAGTACTGAACGCATTGTGTGTGTGTGTGTGTGTATGTGTGTGAACGTGCATGTGTGTGCTAGATGGAAAACTGAGCAGTGATTGTAATCATAGTCACGCATTTAGAGAACCGTAGTGATTGCGCTAGATTCCTAATGTGAAAAGGCAGAAAGTAACAGCGTCTCTGTTTAAAAGTGATTCTTTCTCATCATTGCATCCTATCATACATCCGCTGTTCTTTAGCGTCTCTGCTGCTTCTGAGAGATGCACTATTATCAGGAGCCCTCCATGACTTTGTCGATCAAATCTAGTACTGGTGAGTTTGTGATTGTAAGCCCTCCACTTGTTGTTGTGTAGATGTGTGTTGTGTGTAGATGTGAATCAACTGGCAACAACACAATTGTTTAAGCTGTTTTCATAAAGTGTGGGCGGAGATTTTGTACTTTTCTATCATAAGCCTTGTGGCTGAAATAATATGCAACTTAAGTTTTTTTTTTTGTTTTGTTTTTTTAGCATTTATAAAAAAAAAGGTTCCTCAACAATAGGTTTTACACTCATGCATATTGACTATTGACAAGAAAAATTTGTAACAATACCAAGACATAAGACTGGTTATACATATAGGTTACAAAAATTCATTTTACAGTGTATTCACTTTGCAAGATACAACAAGCCACTTTACTGTAATTATTTATTTTATGAGCTGATGACACAAAAGCTTTTAATCATTTGTTTGTTTTTTCCCCTATTTGTAAAGATGCGTTACCTCTTTGTTGATTGATTGTCTTATTCTGAACATGCAATAAAATTTAACATATGTGAACAGGGAATAAAACAACAAAAATCAACAAACAAGACTATCTTGGAAAGAAGAACAGAACAGTAGTTTAATTTACATGCCTGAAAAGGGGTGGGAAGAAATGCAACGTTTTTAATCTCACCCCTTTTCCATAAAGTATTAACAATTAATATATTACATAGGGATGCAGCTAACGATGATTTTAATAATTGATTAATCTGTAGTTTGTTTTAATAACTGATCGATTCATTGGATAACCACAAAAGACTAAATTTGCTGACAAGTCACTAATAATTATATTTCCACAATGACTTTGGGTTTAGTTGGTTAGCACTAGCCGGCTACCTAGACTTGTTATGGCTAGAGACTAGCAAGATATAGTCTTCAACCAGCTCTGGTTATAGGCTATCAAACTGGCATTGTATGTATTCCTTACAGTTTAATGATGGGTAACGTTAGTTAGGGCGGCAGTGGCTCAAGATTTAGAACAGGTCGTCCAATAACCGTAAGGTTGGCGGTTCAGTTCCTATCGTGTCCTTGGGCAAAATACTTCACCCACCTTGCCTCCAGTTCAGCTACTTACTGTGGTGTTTGAATGCGTATGAATGTTCAGTGGTGGTTGGAGGGGCTGTAGGCGCAGATTGACAGCTACCCTTCCGTCAGTGTGCCCCAGGACAGCTGTGGCTACAAATGTAGTTTACCACCACCACAGTATGAATGTGTGAGTGAATTAATAATAGATCCATTGTACGTGCTTTGATAATGCCTTAATAGAAAAGTACTATATAAATCTAATCCATTATTATTATTATTATTATTATTATTGTTATTATTATTAGTCTGGTGGATGAAAATGTTATAATTATGACAATAGCGTCTAACTAGCTAGAGGGCTAAAGTAAACATTTTGTCAGCAAACAATGTGAGTTGCCAGATAATGTGAGTCACGCATGTGTACAGGCTTTTATCTCAGTCGACCATCTTGTGCTACTTGCTGCGGCACTCTCACTAGGCCAAATGACTCGCTATGGTGCTGTGATTACCCCTAGATCTCTTTAGTTCTCGGGCTAACGTTAGCGGTATGGTGCTTGTGGCTGCAGACCAAGCCTCAGACCATTGGTCAGCACTTCAACGGTTCGGTTAATGTTAGCAGTGTGATGCTAGTGGCTTCAAATGGAGCTTCAGACTCAGCCGATTACTGCACCCATAACCAACATGTCAATGTGACCCGTTCACCTAAATGGATATATTAATTGACTCTCGAAAGGACTTCTGATGGCTAGAAAGATACCCCTTATAAGTAAAGTCAAGTCTCTGTACTTCTACACAATTTGACTTGTACAAAAGTTATTTGTCCTTGTGAGGTCCTGTAGCAAGTCATAAAAGATGTCTGACCGAGATAAATGCTTCTATATATATGTGACTCACATCGTCTACTAACACACATAACCATGGTAGGCTATCTCAAGCTAGTTTACATTATGTTCCTGGTAGCCACAGCAGCCCCGTTTGAAACGTACTGCGCTGTGGGATTTTGGCCATTTTTTTCCCTCCATATTCAAGTTATGTTACATAAACAGTGCATAACGTTTTGACTAAATGGGTAGCTCAATGTGCATTTATACATATATGAACACATAAACTTTTACCTTTGCATTTCTTGATTGTGCTGGCAAAATATAAATAAATAACTCAAATAAACATATACATAAACAACAGTGAATATATAGTGACAATTAATAACCCTCATCCCTATTTCTAGTGACAAACATTTTCTTATAAGTGTTTTTAACTGGGTTAATGTTTGAACATTCTTTGTGCTCCTCCCTCGTCTATGCCATAATTTAACGCCACACGCTTAGAATCTATTGAAGTGATTCAAGCGTAGACTGTCACATAAATGGTGGATTAACCCTCACTGACGACACCAGTTACTTGGTGAAATACAATTGTGAAGCCTAAAGATGTAGAACATGTCTGTTATTATGCTGGTTTTGTGGAAATAAGTAGACGGAATTAGAGAAGAGTGAGGAGTAAAACTAGAATTCACTGAAAACAAAGGCCACATCTGCAAACAGCATACTAATAAGTGCTTTTAAGTGACGGTACCTCCTTTTAATAAATGTAAACACATGCAATTGTGTTTGATAACAGTCATGTGGTGAAGGGTGAACCAGTAATGGCACCACCTAATCTAATTATCAGGCTAGCTGACAGCTGACAGACCATATGATTCAATATGAATCAATGCTAATATCAGATAAAGCAGCTAAGTTATGCTGGTTATTGTAATTAAGTGCCATTAATTTGTTGTTAACATAACTCCTTCAACAGCACTACGGCAGAGATTACTGTCAAGGAGGAAAATTACTTAATCAATAAACAAGAGCCTAACACGGCAGCTGAGTTCATGATAGTTTAGCATCAACAGTACAACAGACGCAGATGTCACTCTCCTGTAAATCTCAATGGCTATTCTCTGAATTAAGCAGAACTTTGTGGATTTGGATTAGAAATAAGTGAGTTATAGAAAAACTAGCGTGTGACCCATCCACGGGTACTAGATGTGGTACTGTTGTGTATTTGTGCATGCTGTACTGCATTTGTCCAGCAGTCTCCAAAGCATTTTTGCCATGGCCCTGTGATTGTAAGGCTGTTGTATTCCAAAATTACTAATATCTCCCAAAATATTGGTCCTATTAACTTGCTGTTTTTGTTAGTCTGTTCTTTGACCAAAAATACATAAGTGTGTCAAACTGCAGCTGTCAGCTCTCTCCAGATTTTATGTGAATCTCTGGACACATGCACGCACACAGAGGCCGCTCGACTTTTGTTATATAGATGTATGCAAACTGTGACGTTTATATAAATAAAATTTGAAATACAGTTGTCATTGAAGGAAATTACCTTAGAGTGATCAGTCTTCTTTTCCTTTCGGCTGTTCCCTTCAGGGGTCACGACAGCGAATCATCTGCCTCCATCTCTCCCTATCCTCTGCATCTTCTTCTCTCACACCAACTAACTTAATGTCCTCTTTCACCACATCCATAAATCTCCTGTTTGGTGTTCCTCTAGTTCCAACCTCAGCATCCTACTACCAATATATTGACTATCCCTCCTCTGTACATGTCCAAACCATCTCATTTTCAGTACAAGGTTGTAAATGTGTTTATTCCTGCTGTAATGTCCAGCCTCCAGTAGACATCAAAGTTAAGACCGCTTTTTAGATATCTGTATTTAGTTCACTTTTCAGTTGGACATCTTGACACTTGGGTTCAAATGGTTTTTCAAACTTCAGAATTTTTCCTTTTTTCTGTATTTACCTCCTACCAAGAAATGGTTGCAAATATGGACAATTTGTTTAGTACATGAATCCACAGTCTACAGTTTATTAATGCAGTTTCTAATAATATGTAACTTACTAACTTTCATGGAATACTGTGTTGTGTGATGCTGTTCTTCCTCTTTAATGTGTGTTATTGCTTTGAAAGTCCTGTTTGCTAAATGAAGAAAAAAATAAACTACCTTCTTAGTGAAACCACATTAGGAATATGACAGATTTAGTTAAGGTTTAGTTATGTGCCGTTTTCCTTTGTAGGGCTTGCCCATGTACGCATATTCCACCAAAACAATTTTCTCTTGATGCAACTTTGCAAATGCAGTTGCAGAATCCTTCATTTAGTGCAACCCAAAAAGAAGCCCAATAAAGTCAGACAACCTTTGGCTTTAATCCAGAATGATGGCAGGAGGTGTCAGATCTTGGTCAATATACAGTTGCTGAAAAAAATATTAGACCACCTTATGTTTTCTTAAATTTCTTGTTAATGTCTGGTACAACTAAAGGTACATTTATTTGGTCAAATATAATAACAACAAAAACAGCTCATAAGAGTTTAATTTCAGAGCTGATATCTATCCATTTATGATGGTTTTCTTAATAATAACCAAAATCACATAAGTTCTCAAATCAATAGCTATGGCATTGTACTGACAAAAACAATGCTTTTAGACATTCCATGTTTTCTTTTCTGTCTGTTTTAGTCACATGATACACACAGGAGTCAGGACTTGATTACATATCCATTGTTTCTGATGACTTTTGGTGGTCTAATATTTTTTTTCCGTATAAGGTGATCCATAATTTGCTTTTAGTTGAGGAAATGGTGTAGAACATACCTTTTTTATAAAAACCCTGTTTTTTTACTTCAAATGATAAAACACATGACAAAACATACATACATTTGGCTCACATACACATTGAAATTTGAATTCATACAGGCCAAAGATTCAGGAGATACACACATGAAGTAAAATGAATTGAGGGCACATTGCAATACATAATACATCCACATAATCAGAGAAAGATGCATAGAAACACGAAAACGTCAACCAAATGGCAGGGTGTCATTTTTTAAGCTATGATAAAAACCTCTTGCCAGAATGGTGGAAACATTCACAGGAAGGGTTCACATGTTTTATGAAATACATCATCTTTGCTGTATAGTTTACACATCAGATAGTCCAATGCAACATATTTGAGTGTCACTCTGTGCCACTGATTCTTAGATGAAACTTTATTTATTATTCAATTCAGAATACTTCACTTTTTAGTACAAAAGCAAGTGTCTGGTGAAATTTTCTTTTTAAATTTGACAATGATGGACAAATCAGATATGCGAAGTAGCAAATATAAGGGGTTGTTGTTTCCATTAGCAAATAGAATCTTAATAATTTCCTGCCCTATGACCTGCCAGAACTGCTGTACTTTCCTACATTGCCAAAAACAATGTGTAAAACTACCAGTTTAAATTTTAGAACATACCTCTATAATGTATTGATCACACAGATATTTGTCTTTTGTTTCTTTTCATTCATAACAAAATGTATAGTACAGATCCAGGCAATGGAATAAAGGCGGTGAACATATATTTGTGCAGGGTCTGTCATGCTTCAGATCCCAACCACCTCAACAGGATGTAGGCATCCTTGGTTTTAAAGGTTGTGGTGGATCATATTGATTTTTTATTTTTTTTTTTCTAGGTCTCTTTTTCCGAGCACATACAAGGTTCACAGGTCATGGCTGCACACTGGCTTATTTCTGTGTCAGTTGTCATCTAAAGGATTTACAGACACGCTGGTACGGGAGGCTGAATACTTTATAATGTTCAGTCAAAATGCTTCTGTTTGTCTCAAACAATGTGTACTCACTATGTATTTCTTTTTAATTCACCCTAAAAGCTGTTTCCCCGAGTGAAGGTTGATTTTAGTGAATGGTTAATTGATGAAGTGCTGACTCCGACAGTGCTTCAGTCACAATACGTCAATGCAGTCTAAATACAGTGGCTTGAATACAAAAGGCTAATTAGTGCATGTGCCAGTGGGTGTTTGAGTTTTCTCCCTCTTCATCACTGGGCCCTTTAGTGACGCTCATCAAACACTGACTCAACCAGACTCATGGTTTCCACATGTTCCTCCTAATTATGTCTCACTTCTTCATTTTTCTCATGAAAATGGTTTGATAGTTCTGACAGGGCAGCAGCAGTGCACCATAAGCTTGTGATAAATTTGCATTCACTCACCTCTTGTAATCAAAGTGGAAATGGAAAACAAGAAGTAAGGTATCTGTGATCAGAGGTGTCAAGTAATGGAGTACAAATACTTCATTATCTTACTTAAGTAGAAACTTTAGTTATCTATAATATTTTTCAGCGTCTTTACTTCTACCCCTTACATTTTAAAAAATAGCCCTATTTCAGTTTGGCTAATTTTCATTCCAGCTTGTCATTGTTCAGAAAAAAAAAAAAATCCAGATGAATGGCACCATCTTGATAGAGTGAATCTGATTGTGGTTGGATGAGACGTATAAACGTATACCATTCCAACACCCTACTGGTTTGTATGTAACTCACCACACCTGACTTTTTGCACCATTCAGATACTTGTATGTAACTAGTCATCATATCTTCTGTTCCATGAAACATATGTTAATGCTCAGTAGGACACATTCGTTCTTTAATACATTTGCATTGGACTAAAATGACTTCATTTTCAATGGGCGTCTACAGTTGTGCTCATAAGTTTACATACCCTAGCAGAATTTGATTCTTTGGCCATTTCTTCAGAGAATATGAATGATAATACAAAAATATTGTTTTTTTCACTCGTGACTAGTGGTTGAATGAAGCCATTTATTATCAAACAAATGGGTTTGCTCTTTTTAAATCATACTAACCCTGATCAAAAGTGTACATGCCCTAGTTCAGAGGTAGGCAAGTTCGGTCCTAGAGAGCCAGTGTCCTGCATGTTTTAGATATTTTCCTCTTCCAGCACACCTGATTCAATTAATGATCAGTTCATTATCCAGCTCTGCAGAAGCCTGATAATGATGTAATGG
>JAPTGZ010000010.1:3818792-3831480 GCA_029814645.1 Fowleria isostigma | reverse complement strand
GTATTAATACTTTGGATGCTATTTTTTTAATGAACTGACAAAGTGAAGCAACCTGAGTGGAGAAACATTGTACACAACATTAATAACACAGTAAATGTTTGCAGATAGAAAAATATTCTACAGATACAGATTCCTTCTGTCTGTGGTTGGCCCAAAATAATTTTTGAACTGATCTTCCTAGAATATTTTACCAGTATTATACATGACAGTGTAGGTCAGTTCTACAGAGTGTGCTGCTCATTTTTGGATTATATTGGACCAGACTTCTCTTCAACCCTATTAAAAGGACTGTTGTACACTTGAATAATATTCGTAAATGTGACTCCTGCATACTATAAGTCTGAACTATCACCTCCTGCATTATGCCATGTTTTTATTTCTCATCTAAGAGCTGTCGTATATGTTTTACTATGTGTCTAGTTTTGTAGACATTGTTAATGGGGGGAAAAAAAATTAAATAACAGTAACTTTCAGGTCAGTAAACATATCGTTTTTCAGTGATTGTAACATATCACATGCTCCTACTCTCAAGAAAAACCTGAAAAAATCACATAATTGCACAATTTTCGGGGTCTGAAAAAAAAATTTGAAAAAACAATTTGGGGACATAAGCTTCTCACCTTCTTGCAAAATCCTCTGTTGTGACATAAAAACCAGTGATGATGAGTAAATATTCATTCATTCATTCATGTTCTGAAACCACTTTGTCCCCGAGAGGCGGGGTGATCCTGTCTTAAAATAGTGCATTTTTGTATAAGTTTTTTTTTTTTTATAAAAGAGGTTAACAGCTCTTCTGGCTATTCTAAGAACATATGAACCTACCTGACAAAGACCGAGAAGGTCATTATTTAGTTTTCATTCAACAGCTTAACTAACCTACACTTCATTTCATGTACTTAAAGGTTATGAGTGGTTGAGTCATCATACTATTGGTTCATGGAAAAGTTTTTTAAAAAATGTATCCATAAAAGTCTGTCTGCTTCTGATTTCTCAAAAATCGTGCTTCACATACTTTCGCTAAAAAAAAACCATTATTGGACCACCCTATGTTTTCTAAAATTTCTTGTTCATTTTAATGCCTGGTACAACTAAAGGTACATTTGTTTGGACAAATATAATGATAACAAGAGCTGATATCTATCCATTTTCCATGGTTTTCTTGATAATAACTAAAATTACATAAGTTCTTACACCAATAGCTTTGCCATTGTACTGACAAAAACAGTGCTTTTAGACATTCCATGTTTTCTTTGCTGTCTGTTTTAGTCGCATGAAACACACAGGAGTTAGTACTTGATTGCATAACCGTTGTTTTTGATGGCCTAATAATTTTTTCCATGACTATTAATGCCAGTGCATTACTAAAAAAAAGTAAAATAAACACTAATACTGATTTTGAATGGGAACATAAAAAAATATACATAGCCAAGTTTTTCTTATAGTTATTGTATAATCTTCACTGCTCTAAATCTTGCATTATTTCCTGTGTTACTTAAAACCATCACAGTATATAATGTCTACTGTTCGGGGTCTCTAAGTCCAAACAAAACTCAAGTCACAGCACACCGTAATTAAAAGTATGTGACATCATGTTTACAGACAAGTTAATGTATTGCCATATATTAACATTATGCCATAGTATTCTAATATATTCAATAGTAATATTAAAGGATAAAATTATAAAAGTGGGTATAATAATGTAATTCACCAAGTGGCAAAATGAAGCAGGCCATCATGGAGTTCTCTGAATTTAGACATTGCTGGAAACTTTTGGCATCATGAAAGTCAAATATATAATAAGCCAAGAGATTTTTTTTTATATATATAAATTTTAATGTGTAATGTTAACATACAGTATAGTGTCTGTAAGTTAAACTTCTGGGTACTTTTTGCTCCGCTGGCTATAGACTATCAGTAGGTGGTATTATAGATGAGACACTCCAGGTTTGCAAACCAGGCTTCATCCAGACAGTGAAGGAAGCAGGTTTGGGGAATAGGGTGAGAGCACAGAGAGGAGCAGTGTGAGGTGGATGTGAGCGGAAGGTGTCTCAGGCGGGGATAGCGGTGGGGGGATGTTTGAGCCCAACCCTGGTCGTTACTGCAGTTGATGGCTCTCACAGAGGCTGGTTTGTGGCCCTATAGGGGTGAGAGATGGAGGGAGAAGGGGGAGAGGGGGGAGGCAGACGGGGTCTGTCTGCACACTGAGCTCTGTTGTCCTCCCAGAAGCCTCCAGCATATGGCCGAAGCATTA
Organism: Fowleria isostigma; assembly: GCA_029814645.1. Taxonomy (NCBI): domain Eukaryota; kingdom Metazoa; phylum Chordata; class Actinopteri; order Kurtiformes; family Apogonidae; genus Fowleria; species Fowleria isostigma. The sequence continues at coordinate 3,829,229 of JAPTGZ010000010.1, read as the reverse complement.
AGCGCTGCAGAAAAAAAAAAAATAGACTGCCATTGAAAAAACAGGCTGGAAAAGTACCTCAGTCTCTGTCTGGGAGCAGGTTTTTCAGACTCAAAGTGCGTCACGACACCTTTGACTGGTGACATTGTGAAATGTCTGTCAACCCATTTAGCGCTGTATTTATAATCAGCTGGAGGTGATGACGGATAAAACAGCCCTATCTACTTCTCCTGGGTCAGTGTGAATTCAGATAACTCATTTTATTTTGCATCTTAAACTCACAAACATGATGAGTCATTTTAGAGATGAAAGAGTGCAGATCCAGCTGTTGTCATTTTAAAATAACACAACTGATAGCTCAAGGAGGATCTGCGTCAGTGATCTCGCTGTCGGCAAATCATTTGAAGCCAGACACTAAAACCACACTTCGTTTGTTCTACGGTCTACGTCTGAGTGTCTTACTTCCATCACATTTTGGAGTGGGTATATGAATCAGCCGCCAGCTTCAAACTGACCCGAATCCCAGTTATAGAGTTGATGTGGATGAGCCAAGTCTTTGATGTTTCACTGACTGCCCTGTGAAAATGTCTAATGTCTCTGTACGCCCTCATCGGGGGGAACAGGGGCAGGATGTGGTCCTACCTTCTTGGCAACGTCTCGTGCCCCTATGGCTCAGGACGGACTCACGTTGGTGTATAACCAGTTTCAACAGCTCACCGCCTTGTGCATGAACTGCTTTGATGGCTTAGTTTGTGCTCTGTGTCACTGACTTTTACATGGCTTGGATGCCAGTGGTTCCTGAATACTTTGGGCAACCAAGCTTGGTCTCCGGTGGTATATTGTAGCCAAGGGTGCTTTGAATTCTCCAACCTGGAGCTCAAGTAAAGTGGTCGGACCTGAACACTGATGCTACTTCTAGCAGTCGTGCACTTGTAATTTGAGGACTTAGCGGTCAAAAACCACAGTGGAGCTGAAGCTGAACTTTTCTTTTGTTTCAAGAGAACCATTGTTATCTTGTTGTTGTGATACCTCTCATTTTTGGGAGGTTTCCTTGACTGCACATATGTTGTATTACTTCAGATGTGATTAAAGTTCTTTGTTAAACACCAGTGGTTCTGAGTTTGTACGCCAACACTCTGCTTTGAAGTGCTTTGATCTACTATATTGACGTAAATTGGGGAGCAGCACGCTGGCTGTTCTGTTGTGCTAAGCATATGGGGTAAATTTCTTCCATGTGTGAAGCCCTATGAAGTAGAGATCAGTCTTTTCCATAGATAAAGGAAGGTGGGGAGTTCCAGATGCGTCCAGTACTCACTCCCTCCAGGCAAAGATTTGTTGAATCAACATTCTCCCTGGTACACCAGCATATGATGCTTTTTAATTTTTTTCCTTGTAATTTATCAACCCAGTGAATTTCTTATGAATTACTAGCTTCTTTTTGAGACTTGTATGCTGGCCACATGTGAGTCATAGCTTTTAGCGACAGGACTAATTCATCGAATGACAGCTATGATTGTCCTCAGCAGTCACTCCACCATTCAGTAACTCCGCTCCATGTTTTGTGTGAGTTCAGAGCCAAAGAGGAAGTGCTTTGGTTTCTTTGGCACACAGCAAGACCCTGGTCTGGCCTTCCCCCAATTCAGGGGAGTCAAAGTTTGCCTCTCGTGTTGCTTGTGCAAACACAGAGTTTGGTGTTTGATATAATTTTTTTCCTCCCTCTCTTCTCCCTCAGAGAGGTTCAGAGAGGAGAGAGCCAGTTTGTGAAGCATGGAGGTGCAGTTTGAGTCGCTGCAGTGAGCACAGTACAGCCTTGAAGTGGTCTACATGTTTCAGAAAGGAAGTCACTGGGAGTTGAGGGAGTTTGCAGCAGTGACAAATTGTGTCAAATAATTCACTGACATTTTGTCACCCGTCCTGCCCCCACCTTTTTCTACATGTTTCGGTAGGTCATATAGCAAAGTAAAGCCATGTGCGTTCTTTTTCTCTAAACCCCTTGGGTAGCAAGGTTGTTTACTGAACCTATACTGTACACACAATTTGTATGTGTTTTTTGACGGAGGGGTGGTCTCTGACACATTAGCAGCAGACTGCTTATTTTGCACAGCACTCATTCACAAGAGTTACTGAGAGCTTAGAGGAATAAGCAAAGGAGAGATAGAGGCTGAAAGAGGGTGGGGGGAAGCAGACAGAGTGGGAGGGGGGGGTTTGCAGAGCACATGAGAGCGAGGTAAGAGAGGGGGTACTGAGAGAAAGGCTCTACAGAGAGAGAGTCGGCAAACAGTAACTCTAGCCTCAGTTTGTCTGAGACTACGACTTCCCCAAACTTTCTGAGGTGGTGAAGCGTAACAAGATGAAGGAGCTCTATGTACACACCTCCCCCTCTTCTTCAGAGTCTTCCGGATGTACTGCTGGCCAGTCTTCTGTACCATCGAGCCACTCTGGGACACTTGGAGCTCCATGCATCGTATCAGGGGGCTCAGGCATGGATATGGATCCACTTGGGCCTGATTACATGTCCATGTGTCTATTGGCAGATGAATCTTACCAGAAGTTGGCTATGGAGACCATGGAGGAGCTGGACTGGTGTCTGGACCAGCTGGAGACCATACAGACCTACCGCTCTGTCAGTGACATGGCCTCCAACAAGGTAGGACGATTTAACCTAAAGATTATTTTCTACACACAGTAAGTTGTTGTAGGTTTTTTCATCCATCCTGCTTCTAATACAGTAAATCAACAATGTTTAAAAGTCAGTCTTCTCAATGATGCGATGGTTGTTTATGAGACTGTCCCGGCAGTTTCGCAAAAATTGCACAAGGCCATGAGTTGGAAACAGTTTATTTTCTTACAGAAAGAATCATGTGTCTATTTGTTAACTTGTATCTAAGATCACATCATTTGAACTATTCCAAACTCTTAATTCTAGCTCTTGGATACATTCTTTCTCTGTGTCAGTGCCTGCTCTAACCACTGAGATAATGATTACCATAAGACCTCCCAGGAACACAATGCTACAGTTAACCAACATTTACATCAAAGACCCGTCAGCAAATGAAAGAGTGTCTCAGGATCAATCTTATCAAATGTAATAGTGGCACACGATCCAATAAAACCCTGAAGGTTATGTGTCATATATGGTCAGACGACATGGCATGAGAACTAAACTCAGTGTCATGATAACTTAACTTGTGCGCAGTTGTACAATTGGTCTTTGTTGCAATATGGCTGTCACATTGCAAAGTGTATGCAAAATGTAAATTACTTTTTGCCACATTGACGTATTTGCAAAGTAACAGTCACTCTGTGGTTGCGGATGTACTGCCACCATGATTTTATAGGTCTCCTGTAAAAAGTAAGAGCGGTGTTTGTTTTGCATGCATGACTACTAAGTTCCTCTTATCTGTGAATATTATTATGACTTCTCTTCCATAGAAAGGGATTTTTTCTGTTTCTGCTTCCTTACCTTATTCAAACTACTCCATAGCGTGTACTGGGCTGATCTATTTCCAATAATATCTCTTGATGGAAATGTAGAGTAATGTGCGTATAAAATTCTTGATTATAAAATATTTCCTGGGAAATAGACTAATTTTCACATAACACTCTTACACACTCTACCCCTGCATGGAGTAAGCTGTTACATCTTAACATCCACATGTAAGATTGCAAGTTGTGATTACATCAGTTTTGCAGTGAATATGCAATTAATTAAACAGTTTGTGCTTGTAATTGCATGACATGGATGTTGGCATTTATGTTCAGGTTAAGATGGCAGATATTTAGCCTTCAAATTTACAGAGATTTTTTTTTTTTTAGTATCACAGGATGAAAAACATAGGTTTAATTTTAAACGGCAAAGGGTCAGGACTACTGAGAAGCACATGTGTATTTCTGTTGTGGTTGTCAGAATGTGGAATTCTTTGTGAATAGAAGAGAAGAGCTGTACAAATATTTTTCAGTTTAAGAGGTATTGCTGTAATAGCTGTAATGGTGACTTATCTGATGTAAGCAGATGTTGTAAGAAAGAGGCAGGTATAAGTTTCCTTCATTCTGCTCATTTCCAATCATTGAGATTGGAATGAATAAAAAAATGAAATAAAAAAGATACAGCTTAACAGTAAAAAACAAAGTTCCTCTAGAGATATGCTCCCTATCTTGCTCTGTCATCAACAGAAAGGCCAGTGTCGTCATGTTGACTGTTTATCTGCCCTTGATCTGCTTTAAAGAGTGTTTTGCTGCAAGAAGGTTTCACTTTTTTATTTGGTTTGTTTTCAGCTGCCGGTTGTGTAAAAGTTGCTTAAATTATGCTTTCCAAATAAGTATCTGCAAATGAGTGCATTGTTCCTTGAAGAAATAGTAGCAAGCTGTGCTACTTGAGATGCTCTGCTACTTGGAGGAGAAGTGGCTAATGTTGAGCATGTTTTTTGGAATACCTGAAATATGTAGGTCATCTGCATCCCTTGCATTGCCCTTAATTCTGCAAGTCAGGTGATAAACTTGGAAAGCCTCACACAGTATCAGGAGAATTTGAAATTTTGATAATTGAAAAACAAATGTCATATGTCTCTTAAGTCTTGTTAGAATTGACACCATGAAAAAATAAAAATAGTCATATATTTGGGCAATATTTTGTGTTACAAGGCTGAGCCAAAAGCCAGCTCAGCTACAGTAAATCCGGAGGCTAATGTCAGCATGCTAAGAGTATTCTGCCAAGATGTTGTGTAGTGTGTAAGTATGTACACATTTGCAAACTGGTATTGAAAGATGCAGTGTGTAGGATTTAATGTAATCTATTTGCACAAATTGAATATAATCATTGTAGTTTAACATTATGTAATCACCTGAAATTAGGGCTGCAACTAATGATGATTTCAATAATTGATTAATTTGTCGATTATTTTAATGACAAATTGATTCATTGGATAAACACCAAAGAGTCAATTTGCAGACTAGTCACTAATGATTACATCATTGCAATGGCTATATACTGGTATAGTTAGTGAGCACTAGTCCACTATCTAGACTTGTTATGGCTCCTGTTATTAGCTATCAATCTAGCGCTGTAGGTATTAGTTCCAGTCAATGATAGATACCATTAGTCTGGTGGCCTGATAAACAAAGGTGTTATAATTATGACAATAGTGTCTAACTAGCTAGCAGGCTAAAGTAATCATGACATGTAGGCTATCTTAAGCTAGGTTTATATTATGGTCCCAGTGGCCATAGCAGCCCCATTTGCTACTGTGCCGTGGGATTTTGGCTATTTTTTTCTCCATTTTTAAGTTTTGTTGTATAAATGGCACACTATGTTTGGCCAAACGAGGGTGCCCGGCATCCGAAGCCTCAGCCGTGCTGCTCTGTGTTTTCCTCTGTTATGCTACATCGCGTGCAGGTATGCCTCAATACTAACATGCCATGTCAAGACCAAATGAATTGACTGCTGAATTCATTTCCAACTCTTTTAAGAATTGATTTGGATTGATTCTGTTCGATTGCAGCACAATCTAAAGTAAAGAATAATTGTGGTTTTTATCGCCTTATAATCTTAACATCTATTGAGGGTGAACAACTTTGTGCCCATGCTTACCCGATCATAGCCCAGGATAGATGAACCAATTATTGGTTCTCGTGAGGGCCTTTTTATGTTTATTGTATCACAGAATCCCTTTCTTGGAAAAAGAAGGCTAGGCAAAAGTTACTGGCTTGGACGTAATTTGACACCTCATCACTAAATGCCACTAAATCCTACACAATACACCTCTCATACAAAGGTTTTCTACTAAACCAAAGCTTTATACAAACAATAGTGGTGGTGATGATGATGATGATGATAAGACTATAAAGTAAACAAATCTCTTAAAACCACAAAAATCTGCATTATGATGTCCCCAGAAGTAGAATCAAGGATCAACAACATCTGAAAGCCTCTGGGGAATTCCATGCCTGTGTAAAATGTCCATCTCTAGTGCTACGCTATGAGCGTGGCTAAAAGGATAGATCTTGTTTTCTTTATGATGACAGAGAAAACCACTATAATGTTGTGTTTTTGAAATTTCAAGGAAAATCTGGTTTCAGGGAATCTAAATAAACTTACTGTACTGCTTAAAGACTGTAATAAGCAGCTATTTAGAACTAATTACTTCCTTTTGCTTTGATGCACATAAACATTTTTTCATGCATACTTAATTGGTGCAGTTCTCCAAGCAAATGTTCTCCACAGTTCATTGTATTTCCCAACATCATGCAGACACACTGTAGGAGACTGAACGGCGGCGTCAGTTATAAACACCTAGGGTGGTGGTGTCCATTTCCGCCTTTCTTCTACACTGTGGCCTGAGGAAGGACTTGGAGGGGGGGGGGGGTTGTTGTCAGACTGTGATGGGTGACTGTGACCATGACACCAGTTTCCTGTCTCTTTATTTCCCGTGCCCCCTGTTGCCCTCTCTTCTCTGCTCCCTGGTCGCCAGATGACAATAGCGGCGCTTTGACTAGGCAGGCAGGTTGAGTCTTTACAGGCAACCACGTCACTGGGACTGTCAAGACAATGAGCACGGGGATCCACAGGCATGCAGTAGTGTAGCTGCTCAGTCAGGCAAGCTGGGCACATTGTTTTCAGTGAGTCATGGTCCCTCTAGTATGACCAGTACCACCAGTATGTATTGTTGACCAGTACTGTTTTTTAAAAAGAGCAGAGGTCAACAGTTCATGATAGTACAAATTGTCTTTGCTACAGTGTTGTGCAACTCTACAGAGAATTACAAAAATACATTTATCGGTCCATTCTGAGAGGTAACAACCACAGATTGAAATTAAAACTGGGTGTAATACCACTTGTGGCTGCTAAATACTGCTATAACTGCCCCCAATGGACCTTTGTTGAACTTCTATGTAGAAATCATTCTAGTCTCGTTTGCTTTATTTGAACCTTATAATAAGCCTGCATGGCATCTTTATGTAAATTATCCTTCTATTAGTAAGATTTTAGGGTATATAGAAAGCAATGTTATCTTTCGTTTGGGATTTTGATTGATAGGTGTGATTAACAGGTCATGCCAATGCTGAAATGGAGCTTTTGTATGTGTAACAGACCATTTTACTTTATTTGTAGAAAGTTTACAATAATGGCATCCTTAAGGGATTTTTTTTAACATGAATATTTTATAAAGTTCACTGTTTCTGGCAATATTTTTAAGTGACCAATAGCTTTAGCTAGCCTGGCCATTCATCCCATTTCCTCAGTGTATTCAATACTGAGAAAACGGATGGAACTGCTCCATTCACTGTTGATTATGCCCAATCTATTTTATACCAATCACAAGTCTTGGGGCCAGGTGTTTCGCAATAAGTCATATACACCGACTTCTTTTTGTTGTGAGTCAAAGTCAGTTCCAAGTCCGTAAATCTCTATACAACAGTTATCAGTTGTTTGTTTCAAAAATAAGTATTGAATTACAAATTACACCCTGTATTAAGTTTCTCTGACAAAAGTGTCACGTCTGTCTTATCTGTAATTGGTTTACTTGGCACTGTTAGTTCCGCCTTCATATTTAAATTGAAGCCCCGTGATTCCAGACTATTTTCTCAGTACTGAGGAAACGGGATGGCTGGCCAGGCTAAACCCTTGAGCTCCATCCAAGTGTCCAAATCTGGTCACTTGTGTCTCCGATAAAGTCAAGATGGCTAAAGGCAAAATATAAAGTCAAGATGGTTGTCAACAGATGATGTCATGAGTCCTGTCCACTTTTATGGTATGTTTGCATTTTTGTTGCAGCATTAGCATCAAATATGTTGCCTCATTCATGCAGTACATACAGGCTTTCACTCCATTCATATTACATGATGCCTGACAAAGAGCCTATTTCTTTTTCAAACCAGAAAGGTTGGAACTGAACCCTTGATCAAACCCAGGGTGTCTCCACTTACAGCGTCCAAGGGCACAGGTGTATCCGGGGGTACGGGGACCACACACCCTGCAGACCGCCAGTCTGGTTGGTGTGACCTCAGAGCCGGGAGCTGCTTCCCTGCCCTTCACTATCATTAGCCTCGCCACACTTCCATGCTGATGTTGGTGACGGCCTTGGACAAACACTGCCATCTGAATCCAGTTAGTAGAGTTTAGCTCTTTGTGGGTTAGCGTGCGAGCGAGCCCCTGAGCAGAGCGCAAGCGAGTAGGAAACTTTAACTCACGTGTGGTCACTTCAACTTTGAAGCGCCGCCGTTTTCAGAGGGGAAAAAATGACAAAATTATTGCAGCAGATGTAGCGGTGGGTCTGTAGCTGTAACAGAGGTAATGGACATGAAATTATAGTGTTGTGATTCCATTTGACTGAACGGGTGGTGAGGAGATCAGACAAGCTGCAGTGGTGATTACAGTACCTAATTGTAATTAAAAGTTGTACCTCTGTAAGCCGCTTCTATCATGGAAAATAAGCCAAAATGAGGAAGGGGAAGAAATATAAAGCCTGGTTTTATTCTAACCTTCTACTTACAGTCTTTTTTTTTTTTTTATCCTTCTAGGAAATATGTCTTCCTAATGTTACTAAACCCTGAAAACTCAGGCATCCACCTCTATGTTGACACAATAAACAGCTGCAGAAGGGAGAATGGCAGCATTGGCTCACTCTGGACTTTGTCAGGTTGCACAGTTGTGGTATTGCAATATTAAGTCATCCCATTTGTCTGTTCTTTTTAGCTAATGTCAAACTATGTCGCAAGACCTGGACCAACTTTCACAAACTGGTTTCAAAGGGCTGGAATATGTGCTGTACTTAACATTTGTGATTTTCCCTCAAAAAATTATTTTCCTGGGATTTCACAGTAATGATGTCAGGTACTGTATGAGAGTTGTTTGGTTCCTGAAGCCGTGTTAGCAAAACATCTACCAGTAAATGATCTCAGTGAATTAGTCTGTCAGAAAAAGAAGTTAAAAAAAAAAAGGGGGAAGTAGGTGGGAACACATGCTCAGGCCTGTGATGAGGGGAGGAGCCTTGGGTCTCTTGTTAGACTGTGTAGGCCAGTCAGGCAAGTCAGTTTTATCGCTATATATTTCCTGTCTGACGCCACATCAGAAAAGAGAATAGAGAGGGGAAGCAGGCAGAGTCTCAAAGAGTTTGAGCGGAGTTAATGCTTTTGGAACTTTACAAGATTTCTTTTCTTGGTGTGTTTGGTTTTTGTTGAGTGACAATGGGACTATGTTGTTCTGAAAAGCAGAAGAAAAACTTTGGAATGCCTGCAAGTTGGAATAAGGTGAGTTAGTTTTGAAGCTCCTTATACTGTGCAGTAAGTTAAAATGTGTGACTAATTCATTGATCAGCTTGTTTTCTAAAATACACGCTTCATTGTCCATTTATTTGAGGAATTTGTTGTTTTGGACTTCAGGTTTATGGGGCATTTTTACACTTTTGTAGTTAATTTTGTAAGTTCAGGTGTGAATACTGTTCTCACTGTGATCCTTATATATAATTTGCATTGCTTTGATATATTGACTCTAGTGTGCACCTCTTTTGAATACTCAAATTTTGCGAGGTATCTGCTCATCATGTCCTCAGGGCTAGCCACAGATTTTCTGGGTACATCAATTTTACACTTTATGTAACTTTTTAAGGTTGCCCAACACACCTTTTGGAAATGATCACTCTTTGTTAACGTTAGAGGATGTATGAGTTAACACCATATATTGAGTAATCTATGACGGCATTCACAACGCTGTCACCATGCTGTGGGCTTAAACTGTACATGTGAGCTGAACTGTATGACCTTGGGTGACTGACGTGTGGCTCTGTGCCTGATTCACTTCCTCGAGGGCACATGAACCCCCTGCTGTTCTGCTGCTTTAAAGAATCAATTACAAGCCCCCTTTTTTAATGGAATAAAGCCGCCTGATTCCGAGCTCAAATTTTTGTCCTTACGAGCTCTCTTTGATTTTTATGGACTGCCTCTAGCACTCTGGCTTTTTGAGTGCAGCCAATGCTTTGAAAGTGGTATTCAAGTTTCACAGTCAAGTACATGTTAGCAGTTTGCTTGACAGTTATTAGACAGCTGTTGAGACCAGACAGAAAATCAGGAGAAAAGACCTCATTGTTAGAAATGAAAGTTTTTTTTTTTTTTTTTTTAATGCCTGGCAAGTGAATAGTCATGGTTAGGTTTTTCAGTATTTGAAGACATTCTAGGAAACAGAGGGAAAACAATGATATTTTATTGAAAAAAGAAATTGCATTAGGATATTTATAAGGCTGTGGTTTTACACTATTGGTTCCCTTCACATTTCTCCAACACTGGCGGAATCTGCACTCTGTGACACAGATATGAGATTTGTTTTGTTTTCACAGCATCTAGCCTTCAAGGATTTATTCTCAGCATCTCAGTATGCACTGAATGTGTATGTGTGTGTGTGTGTGTGTGTGTGTGTGTGTGTGTGTGTGTGTATCTGTGTGTGTATCTGTGTGTGTGTGTATCTGT
>JAPTGZ010000010.1:3695367-3706227 GCA_029814645.1 Fowleria isostigma | reverse complement strand
CATGCAAACTCCACACAGAAAGGTCCCCCCGTGCATGGTGCGGGGATCGAACTTGGGACCTTCTTGCTGTGAGGCATAAGCGCTAACCACTACACCACCGTGTCGCCCAGATGAGACATTAAAATAATAAATCTTTAAGCTCAAAGCAAATGTAAACTTGAAAAGTGCCCTCTTTCATTGATAAAAAAAAATATAAATTAAATGGTCATTAATGAGTAAATGAACCAATCATCAACAAAAATATTACTTAATCACTCAAATAAACTCATCTTAAATAATATAAAATACAAATGTTCTTAAAATAATTAAGGTTAAACAAGACGAACAATAATAATTGAAATTAAATGATGTCAGGAGTGCCAATTTTATTATATGAAAGTATTTATTGTTTTATATTTCAGTATTAACTTTAATTATATATTTTGTATTCAGAACATAATGACTTATTTAATATATTTTTCCCAAATGTCAAGTACCCCCTGGTCTTCTTCCAAGTATACCCCAATTTGGTAAATGGTTGGTACTCATATGGCACTTTTCTGCACATTAATGGTGCCCAAAGTGCTTTACAATACAAGCCTCACATACACTCATTCACACACACACTCATACACCAGTGGGCGGCTGCTGCCATGCAAGGCGCTACCAGACCTCACTGGGAGCAATTTAGGATTCAGTGTCTTGCCCAAGGACACTTTGACATATGGACAGTTGGAGGCGGGATTCGAACCGCCAACCTCCGATCATTGAACGACCTGCTCTAACAACTGTGCCACAGCTGCTTGAGAAAGACCATTTCAGAGTGAAAAAACTACCATTATATTACATTATGATAATGTTCACAACAACAAACTGTCATTTAAAACAATGTGAAAAAACATGAGCAATCTGAAATTTTTTAAGAAAACATCTGGGCAGTTTTAACAAAATTTTGCCTCAGTTTATTATTTACAGATGTGCATTACAACTTTCAGCTCACAACTTTCACTACAACTTTGAGCTCACAGCTCACACACATACTTGTTCAAGTTATTCACATTTTTTTTGAGAAAGTCTAGTTTGTTTTAGTGTAAGTACAGTAAAATTACAAAGAAAAAATATTGGTGTTGTCAGTATTTATAGTTGTCTTATTTTGTTGATCTGACCCACTTGAGATTGAACTGGCCTGGATATGGTACCAGAACTAAAAGGATTATTAAAATCTTAGTATCATTTTTGCATTTCACAAATTTATTCCATGGGCCGGATTGGACCCTTTGGCGGGCTGGATTTGGCCCCCGGGCCACATGTTTGAGACCCCTGATCTAAAGTAAAATAATAGCATAATAAATAGGTAATCGTGACAACTCACTTTTTCTGGGTTCTCATTGAACCTCGTAGAACTACCAACAAGTAAATGAGAAAATTAATAAGAAATTGTTCTTATTTCAGTTCCAAATTCCAAATTTTTACTGTTACCAAATGTTTGTGTAACATTGTGCATAACACACATGTACAAATGATAAGTTGAGGCATAAAATTGTTAAAACTGCAATTATTTTTCTTACAGTTTCCGTTTTTTCAGATTATTCACGTTTTTTGTGAAAGCATACTTTGTAAATAAAATATTTTTATAATTTAATGTTTTTATTGCACTAAAACAAAGAGAAAAAGTCATTATTATAGGTTATGATGCTATTACTTTACTGGTCCGACCCACTTGAGATCGAATGGGTCTGAATGTGGCCCCTGGAAGAAATGAGTCTGACACCCCTGAGTTAGAGTATTCAAGATTTGACATATTTTAGTAATAATTACATCTAAACGCAAAAACAGTCAGATTACAACATTTTAATAGTGTAGTCGATCTCATTCCCCTCGTTCAGAGCTCTTAAACCATCCTAAAGCGTGCACATTTAATTTCCCGTCTTTGTTTTTTCCTCTTCTGTCTTTATGTTAAAGCCTTTCTGTCTGTTTCTATCTCGTGTGTCACTTGAATATTGATGTGCTCTTTGAGGCAGAGACAGAAACCTAAAACCTGATTAATGTCCCACCCTGCCCCGTTAGCCTTTGGCTCCTTCGTTCCCTTTACCTCACCACATGCAATGTTTTCCATGTACACACACCCGGCACCACGGCAGAAACCAACACCGATGCTATAGAAAAATCCTGCAACCCCCTGTAAAAAGACTCCCACAAATTTAATGACCTCATATCGTCATAGCAACGTCACAAATCCTGGGTCACTACATTACACTTGACCCCCTGACCCTACCGGCCTAGCCTCAGTGAGTTTAACGTTTAGGGGTTGGAGTCGCTGCTAAATGCTGACCTCGCATCAGCTTTCCCACTAGTAAGAATAGATGATAACTAACCTAGAGGAATCGCAAGAACGCAGACATGTTTTATTTAACAGATCCTCAGTGGGATTTAAAAATGTAAATTAAGGAGATTTGACACTTAAAAGGTGAACACGGTGGTATAACTCAGATATTCATATGAGCTTGTTAATCCACTTTTCAAAAGGAATTATTAATAGGCCAACTTAGACAAGGCTCTGTAGATGCCTACAAGCAGTTCTGTCTTCCAGCTGCGTTACATAAAATATAATGAATTCAGCATCTAAGATACCAGAGGCGGGGAGAGAGAGAGAAAGAACAGAGGGAGATAACTTTTTTCAAGCATGACTGTTTTATAATGAGGCCCTTGGAAAAGACAGAACAACACAATAGATTCATGATGTTGGTATCTTGCCAGTTTATCATATACCTCTGTAAATGTATGCATACTATCAGAGAATATTATGTACAAACAGTCCTTGAAGGCAAAACAGCCCCGAGCTACAGTGCTTCAGCCCCCTCTAGTGGAGAACTATGGAATTCAAGATGATTCACCAACTGCAAATGTTGATGAGGGACAAAAAAAAAAAAAGAATTAGAGATAAATAAATAAATGAATGAATGAATAAATAAATGCAGAATAAATACACAAATGGATAAATAAATACTTAACTGCTGACATTTTATGTTATTACTTTTTTATATTTATTATTTTTTTCCTCAATTATGCATGCATTTTTAAATGTATATATTTATTATTATCATTTAGACCTACTTCTATATTTATTTATATATATTATTGCATTTCCCGATTTATGTATTTAGTGGTGTAAGGATCGCCCACTTAATTTACATATGTACTTTTCCTCTGACAAAATGGATACAGAAATACAAAAATAAATGCATGTGGAAACAGAAATTAAACAAATGAATAAATGTGGAAAATAATCATACAAAATAAATTAAATATATAAATTCACAAATTTTATATATATATGCGTGTGTGTGTGTGTATATATATGTGTGTATATATCTATATACATTTATATATAAATAAATAAATATATATACACAATTTTTTTTAAACATGCAAAATTAAGGAAATAAATTATGGTCATAAAAACATAAAATATAAGCATTTAAATGTTCATTTATGTATTTATTTCTGCATTTATTTACTTATTCAAGTATTTATTCAGTTATTTATACATTTATTTCTGCATTTATTCATTTATCTTTTTATTTATTTCTAATTATGTCATTATTTGTCCCTCATAAATGTTGTAAACTGTAATTGTAAACTAAATAAATACCTTCAATGACAACTTTTCTAAAGAGGTCATTTAACATACACAAGTCGCATTATTAAATATTAATTCACATAAACATTTAACGCCTTCATTATATTATATGCTGTGTCTGAACTGTCTGTATCTTTAGATCTACAGTATCTCTATATCCTAAAACAGAATAAAATAAATTTCCTCTTCCATTTATCAAGAGCTTTGAGGCCCTGTCTGGCTTTTGGAGGGCCCCAAGTGACTCTGGCTCTCCTCTATCATGCACAAGATGCTGTCTGATAGTCTTTTAATGTCACTGTGTGTGTCGGGATGTGCAGCCAAAGCCTTAAGAAGTTCGGTCACGCCTTCGGTCTCTAGCATAGAGCTGTACTGAGATGCTGTGGGGTAGAAAAGAGAGAGAGAGGAATACAGCCTTAGACAGATCAATAGCGCTTTACTATTATGTAATATACCAGACAAATCCACATTAATAATTTAACATTACACAGCGGTTATAATCCTCCCAATCATTTCCCCCCCTCACTGGGTGATGTAATACACACTCAGTTCTGTAGGGGAGAGTGGGGTGAATTGGGCCAGTTTTTAATCAAAGTGATTTTAAAGTGAAGCTATGACAGTAATGCCTCCAACTTAAGTATATTCATATATTCCAGGATGTGGTGCATCCCTGGGAACAATAACTTCAGATCTGAATTAAAATGTGTAGGAAATATAGCTTTTAGAAAAAAGGTGTCTTGTGGCACAACTTGCCCCCGGTGTGGGATAAGTTGTACCTTTGGGGAGAATACGTTGGGGTAAATTGTGCCAGTGATTAAGTAAAATCTCTAAAACTGAATAAAACTGCTCTTTAATAACATAATGCAAACTCAACACTGAAATCAACCCAGGCTCTTTGGCACAAATAACCCCAGTCCCCCCTATTTTGAAAAACTAGCATGATCCAGCAGTTTAAAGCTAACATCATGCTAACTGTATAGACTCATTGTGTAGTCTACTTAAGTATTAAAACACATGTGAAATGTTTTCAAACATGTCTTTTATTGTTCAGACACAATAATAAAAAACCTTGATCATAAAAATTGTAATTTGAAAGGCAAAAAAGTGTTTTTTCAAGGTAAAACGTGCTTAGCTCTTATGCTACGTGCCTTTTTTCTTTGCAGACATAGTAAATTGAATGGCTTTTCAAAAATATGTGGTCACATGACCAATTTCTTCTATGGTTTTCTAGGGGAAAAAAAAGGGTGGCACTATTTCCTCACTGGCACAAATCACCCCACTCTCCCCTACTATGACTTTGGTTGAAACACTCTGTGTCATATGAATCCATCCATGTGCTTCCCATAGTCAGACATTTCCCAGCATCCCCACAGTAGTCTGTTTGTGTGTCTTACTGTTTTGACTGCAGACCAGATGTATGGCCCAGACTGCCCACAGCTGGACTCCAGGGGGCTGAGAAGTCTGCAGCAGAGGGCAAAACGGTCGAAATGACCTGAAATATGGCCATCAAGAGACATTATGCAAGGTTTAAAAAGGAGAAAAATGTGCAATTTCTTCCATTTTAAGCGTGTGTTTAGGTCTCCTGCATGAGTGAAATGGCGCATTAGGATGGTCTAGGTCTTCCTCATCATTATCTTCAGAGCATGTCCAAATATACCCTTCCATAACTGTTGCAAAAATAGTTTCAAGTCATTATATATATTAGATTAGCAACAACTGGGCGAAATGTTACATAAGAGAGTAACAGAGACAAAGAGAGAGTGTGTCATTAATGGAAACAATTTAAACAGTGTTATGCAACCCTTGACTATAGAGGATGTTGAACTGAACAGACAGCAGAAATCAGAGCATTAAAAATAGGTCCACTCGTGAAAAGCTTTCTTTCTGTTCTGTCCTGTTTGCTCTCACCTGTAGGAGACCATTTCTCTCTCAAGCTGGGTCCACGTTATTATGGAGGCATGCTGCAACGAAACAAAGACACTGTTTGAATCGAGCCAGAGGTGAATTTAACTGTCTGTTAAATGACAAACAGCCTCCAAAAACTTGGGGTTTTTAAAACACCCACCAGCTGCATCAGTACGGTGCTGAGGAGCTCCTCGTCCAGGGTCCAGGCCTCCGGTCTGGAAGCGAGCTGAGCCAGGAACCCACCGGCAAAGTATCGGACCCCCACCTCCAAATGAGAGTCCTGCAGGAGAGTGAGGACATGCTCCAACAGGTCCTCCTCCATCAGGTCTGAGTGCAGCTCCTCCACCTCTGCTATGTTGTTCTGCAGCAGAATGAAAGGATAATGCAAAGCAGTGGTAGATTACACAAGTAAAGCAATAAAAACGCTGATTTAAAACAGAAAAAACACAGATGAGCCAATCTTAACACTGCATAAATACACAGAGAACTCACCAGGAGGCCAAGAATCTTCTGCTGAATAGAAGGCTCAGTGTAGTAGGACTGAAACACAAAAAACAGAGTATAGACTAAAAAAATATGCCTACGTGACCTCCATCAGGGGCTCTGTATTTTTTTTTTGCATTCTTGATTTTTTTTTTTTTTTTTTTAAATTTTGAAGAATGAATTGTTTATTTGGGTTCGTACATTGATCATTGCATATAGTACAATAATTAGAATCAACACAAAAAACAAAAAAGGAATAGGATAAAAGCAAAGGGTTATTTTTGCCTATCCTTTCCCCCTGATTCACTACTTACATTAACCCATAAAGACCCCGTGTGATATTTGTGACACTTCCCAATTAAATTTTTCTCTATATTTAACTGTCCTTAAGTGGTTTATCACCATTTGTTGTAATATCTTTTTGTATTTGGTGTTTTTTCAGTGAAAATCAGGTATTTTCTAACATTTAATTTACTAATCATTAGGGGTGTAACGAAATAGTCAACTTGTGAAACAGTATGAAATACAATACAGGGAACAGAATAGAAAATACTCACGATATAGAATAAAGATTAAAGAAATTCGCCTGATGAAGATAACAAATTTGATGAAAAACAATTTGACTGCAGTTGGACAGTTGTTTTTCTGATCTACCGTACGCATTTCCTTGTAAAGAGAGAGACATAGAGAGAGAGAGAGAGAGAGAGAGAGAGAGAGAGAGACAAAGACAGAGTGCAAGTGTGAGTAATAGGACCAAACGGTACTCGGTTTTTCTGTTGCATCCCCAGCATCCACTATTTTCTCGTCTTCTTCCATTTTCATGTGAAGTGAGAGCATTGTTTCAGTCGGAGACAGGGTCCGAAATCATCAGTCTCAATGTGCGGCGCCCCTTCGTATTCTTGAAACTTTTTAAGACTTGATTTTTATTTTGTGCGTCTTTGATTTTTATTTCATCATTATTTTATTTTGTGAAATTTCATACCACAGAATTTTGTAACACCCCTACTAATCATGTTCATAAAAGTTTAAGTAAAGGTGCAGATTGTTGTATCAAAAACAGACAAAACTAAAGAAAAAGTGACTTTTTCAGAAAAATCTATCATTTACTGAACATAAACCAAGTGTCTTCATCCACTGTCATTGATCCAACTACATGGGTTTTACTGGTGAATTAATGTTGTAGAAGATGATGGCGTTTCTATGGTAACCACAGACCCTCGGAATGTCTAAATGGGTCATATCTGACGACTGTGGAAAAGATGATAAACTGTATTTTACACCAATTATTGACATGAATTAGTGGATCAACTGGGATTAAATTGTTTATATTAGTAGATGATTTTGGTAGATGGTAAATGTTTGGTCTTTATGGGTTATAAAAGGTTAAATATAGAGAAAATTTAATTTGGAAACTGACACAAAAGTAGTGTTGGGTCTTTATAGGTTAAGTTAAATGTGTACAGCATAGAGCATTCTCAAAAACTTTTTGTGTTCTCTTACCTCCAGAACCTCCTCATACAACTCCAAGCCCTGGCACTCAATGAAGTTGCGGGATGCATTGGGCATCTCATCCGTCAGGTTCCACAGAGCGCTCAGGGCGAACTTCAGAGTGGAGTCCACCACTCCAACCATGGCCTTCTGCTGCACGATAGTCAGCAGCTGCTATTAGACATAAACCAAGGAGTGATGAGAAAAAGAAGACAAAAAGAAAAGATATTTAGGGATGTTGAGATGAATAAATTCAGGAAAATATACACTTTCTTTTGTGAATATGTTTGAGTAAATACAGAAAAATAGCAACTGATGAAGACTGTGTAGTTCTTGTTGTTGCGTAAAATACAAAAATATTAATAAATGGAGCCAATATAAGCCTGGTGATATGTATTTTAAAAAACTCATATGTAACTGAACATGTAGTGGGAGCCAAAATTATCAGATCACCTGACAGATCTGAAAATATTGCCTTTTTTTTTTGCCTCCAAAACATGACATCCTATTTTATATCATAATACTGAAAGGGCTCAGATAGGTGGAGGTGACCACAACTCATATCAGGACAACCAATAGAATTAAATAATAAACATTCTTCATTTTTTTTAAATTTCTTATATTTCATTCTATTTTTTTCTTTATTTCTTTATTTTTCTTTATAAATTTTTTAAATTTTATTTTTAGTATGTTTTAATTTTTTTTTAATTCTTTTTAATTTTTATTCATTTTTTAATTTTTGTTTTATTTTTTGTTTCATTTTTTAATCTAAAAAAATAATAAAAATTGTGATAATAATACATTTTCACAGGTTTTTCCAGAAGTTTGCTGAAGTAGTGACAATTGTAGCCACTGGAAAAAGAAACAACACACTGGAGAAACAAAATGTTCCCTAATAACATATATATGGGTTGTTCCTAGTAGGTGTCCAAGGGGGAAAGAGTTAACATTGGTGCCTGTTACCTGGGCCACTGTTAAGGGGTCGGGGTAAACATGACAAATTCATGAGACCCAGTGTTCCCAGGGGTCCATAAAGCAGAGGAGCAGTGAAGTGGGCCCAAACACTTAGAGGAATAGTGACGCGTCTTCAGTTTCACTTTCACTTTGCATCCCTCCGACAATCACAGACATGGCTGTTTCTTAAGACTCAACGTCACCATTAGTTTAAACACAATCAGTTTAAACACGATTACACTTTCACAGTTAAAAAGGCCTAGCTTCTTTCTTTTTTTTTTATGATGGATTACAATGGCTTTATTCTATGGTTCACAGAGTATAATCATGACTAAATATTTCATTTTAGGGGTAAAAAAAATACTAAACACACTAAAATGCACCTAATATAATAATTTGGGCCTCCATTATAGAGGAGTAGAATAGACAGTGAATGTAAGAATGGCGAAACACTGGCAGTGAGTCAGTTAATATGTACAGTAGGTAATGGAAAATAAAGCAGGTGATAAAGACAGAGCAAGGGAGTGAGAACCAGAAATACACTTGTGCATATCAACTGTTAAGCCAGGGACATTTTGTAGATTTGAAACTAAATACCGTGAAAGTGTAAATGCACCTTCATGATGAAGATGTCCTTGCCCAACTGTGCAGTCTCTTCTGTGGACAACTGTAAATAAAACAAGCAGATTAGTAAAGGTAGTATCTGGGAGTAACAGGTTAAATATAGTTAGAGAATTACAAAAAAAAAACAAAACTGTAAACAGGTCAACTTATGGAGAAAATATATGCATGTCAGTTAGTTAGAAATCAAAATGTTCATGATCACTAAAGGGATTCATTGAACTACAGTTGCGGAAAAAAGTATTAGACCATTATTAGACTATGTTTTCTTCAATTTGTTGTTCATTTTAATATCTGGTTCAACTAAAGGTACATTTGTTGGACAAATATTATGATAACAACAAAAATAGCTCATAAGAGTTTAATTTCAGAGCTGATATCTATCCATTTTTCATGGTTTTCTTGAAAATAACTAAAATCACATCAGGTCTTACATAAAAATATCTATGGTATTTTACTGACGAAAACAGTGCTTTTAGACATTCCACGTTTTCTTTTCTGTCTGTTTTAGTTACGTGATACACAGGAGTTAGTACTTGTTTTCATAACTACTGTATTTGATGACTTTTGATGGTCTAATAAATTTTTCCATGACTGTATATTGTTTAATTTAAAAGCCAAAATATAGAAGAGTCAATGACGCACAAATAAAGCAATAATTCCTTACGACATCAGATAAAGGCTCTAACAGTACAGTATAATGTTTGTTTGACGTTTATTTCTGTGTTTAAAAAATTTATTCAAGTAATAAAAGTAAAAAGTTACATTACGTTTTACATTTTTGACAGGGCAACTAATGACCTGTAATCTATTACACTTTCTCTAAACATCCAACTAGAAAAGCACATTCTAAAAGAGGCTGCTCTTAAAATCCTTAAGGGAAAACATTAACTCAGTATCACCTAAATGAAAGCACAAAGCGGTCACATTTTACAGGCCATGTCACAGAAGCAGGACAGGTTACAGACACATGTTCTAATCAGGTGACACTAACAGGTGCCATACTATTATGTTGCAGCACACTAATGCACAGTAAGTGAGCAGAGTCTTGACCTTCGCTACCAGAATGGAGATGACAGCCACCGCCATCCTCTGAAGGGTCGGATCTTCGTGGCTGCTCAGCCAGTTAATCACTAGCGTGGCTGCTAAATACCTAAACCATGATCACAGCATGAATACAAGGAACACAGAATTATAAAAATATACCACTGATGTACACACAAACCTTGGGAAAATGTGAGTTCTTTCCCTGTATTATTACATCTGGAAGAGCAATTTCTTTTACCAGGTATATTTCAAGACAAGAAATATATTTTAGTTGGATCATAATATGTTGGAAAAATACCATAATGGCACTTTACAGATGCGGTGATTATGTTGGCTGGTGTCAGAGCATGGGTTTATACTGTAAGTCCTGTAATAACTGAGACAAAGTAAACTAACTTGTCAAAAGGGACATCCTGAAGGATGTAGTCACTGCACAGTGCCAGAAGACAGTTCTTTTGCACCTGGGAAGATGGAAACATTTATTAAATTAAAGAATCATATACAGTATATAGTTATTTTTATACGTTAACTGTAATTATTACAGCTTATATAGCTGACTTCTATTTTGTTTGAATGTCTTAACTTTTATACTTGTACTCTGAGACCTTTACATAATAATTCCTGTGTTACTAAATGTGTGCAAATGGCAAATAAAACTATCTTATCCTAGCCTATCCTATCTCATCTTAGCCTATTCGATCCTATCCTATCTTATCTTGGCCTATCCTATCCTATCCTATCCTATC
>JAPTGZ010000010.1:3636227-3647633 GCA_029814645.1 Fowleria isostigma | reverse complement strand
AATAAAATGAGAAAAAAAATAGTTCATAAGAGTTTAAGAGCTGATATCTATCCATTTTCCATGTTTTTCTTGATAATAATTAAAATCACGTAAGTTCTTACATCAGCTAAGACATTGTACTGGCAAAAACAGTGCTTTTAAGCATTCCATTTTTTTTTTCTGTCTGTTTTAGTCACATGATACAAACAGAAGTTAGTATTTGATTGCATAACTATTGTTTTTGATGACTTTTGATGGTCTAATTTTTTTTTTCCATGACTGTATAATACCCATTACTACTATTATACATCATTGTGTCCATAACATACATAGAAACTGAACTAAGACAGTGTTCTACACATTTTTTTTTCTTCCATTATTGACTAAATTTAATTGAGTCTGGTGATTGCAGTCGTGGAAAAAAATGTAGACCACTCTGTTTTCTTCAATTTCTTGTTCATTTTAATGCCTGGTACAACTAAAGATGCATTTGTTTGGACAAATATAACGATAACAACAAAAATAGATCATAGTAGTTTAATTTCAGAGCTGATATCGATCCATTTTCCATGTTTTTTTTTTTTTTATATAATCAAAATCACATAAGTTCTAACATTATTATCTATGACATTGTGCTGACAAAAACAGTGCTTTTAGACATTCCATGTTTTATTTTCTGTCTGTTTTAGTCACATGATACACAGGAGTCAGTGCTTGATTGCATAACCATTGTTTTTGATGACTTTTGGTGGTCTAATATTTTTTTCCACGACTGTAGATCTCTAACCAGGTTGAATAGAGCAATGTTTTGAATTAAAGTAGGTCGTTTACACACATCAGGTGAGAAATAATGTTCTGACTTGAAGTGCTACAGAGATGTCAATCAACTATCATCTGTACAGGCCCAAACAGAAGAACTCTGCATAAAAGGTGAAATCACCTGCGCAGGGTCTTTCGAAATCATCACACATCGCTGCCTCTTGTGATATTCCGCTCATACCACAAGAGGCAGCAAGTATTCTGGAAATCTTCCATCTGATTAAACCCTGTGAGTTGACTGACTGCTGCTGGTGAAAGGAAAGCTTCTGGTTTTTACCGTCTCAGTACATTTGGATATTCTGTTCAACATGTTTGTGCTGAAATATGTGCCACCAGAAATTGAATTTGAATCATTTATATTTGAATTTCAATCACTACACTTGAATAATTGCTTTAAAAAATGAATTTGAATCACATAATTATGAATTTGTATTGCTTAATTTAAATCATTGCATTGATTTAATGGAATCTGATAGTAGTATAATAGTATAATTTGAAATTAAATTTATTAGTTTGGAACTCAAGTCAAATAAACTTGAAACTGAATGTAAGATTATGACATTTAGTTCAGTTTCTCTGACATTGTAATTGATCCTCGCTGAAAATTCAACTCTATATATTTTTACGTTCAGTTCTCACAGCTCCAGCTATCACAGTACATTGAATTTGAATTGTGAGAACTGAATTTGAAAATATACAGTTGAATTTTCATTGAGGATCAAATATGATTTCAGAGAAACTGAATTAAATGTCATAATCTTACATGTAGTTTCACATTTATTGTAAGTTTAACAATTAAAATTCAAATATAAATGATTCAAATTGAGTTTCTGGTGGTTCATATTTCAGCACATAAACATGTTTGTGCTGTGTTTATAGTTGAAGATAATGTGTACATTTGTATTAGTTCTTTTTCTACACAGATCTTGTTTTGTAAATTATATTCCAAACCTTGATAATAAACATTTTTTTTGTACATGTGGGACATTTGCAGTAAATATTTTTCCCTATACTTCAAACTACTACCCAGACATTGTAAACAAAATGTAAAATACTTCAACTGTATAATCTTACATTCAGTTTTTTCTAGTTTATAGGACTTAAGTTCCAAACTGAAACATTCAACTTCAAATTATACCATTCAGATCCAGTGTTTCAATGCAATGTTTACAATTGAAATTCAATATAAATGATTCAAATTCAGTCTCTGATGGCACATAAACATGTTTGTGCAGAGTTTATACTTCTCAAAGTCCTTTTTCTACACAGATTTCATCTTGTAAATTATATCCTAAGCCTTAATAAACATTTTTTTGTACATGTGGGACACATACAGTAAATATTTTCCCTGTACCACCAACTACTACCCCAGACACCGTAACCGAGTCTACCTATGCTTAAATTGTATAAGCTTACATTCAGTTTTGAGTTTATTAGACTTAAGTTCCGATCTAATAAATTCAATTTCAAATTATACTATTCAGATCCAGTTTTTCAAAGTGATGATCCAAATTAAACAATACAAATTCAGATAAACATGAGTCAAATTCAGGTAATTATTTAAGTTTAACAATTGAAATTTAAATATCAATGATTCAAATTCAGTTTCTGGTGACACATAAACATGGTTGTGCAGTGTTTATAGTTATAGTCCTTTTCATCTTGTTAATTATATCCTAAACTTTAACAATGAACTTTTTTTTTTGTACATGTGAGACACATACAGTAAATATTTTCCCTGTACCTCCAACCACTACTCCCAGACGTTGTAAACAAGTCTACCTATGCTTAAATTGTATAATCTTACATTCAGTTTTGAGTTTATTAGACTTTAGTTCCAAACTAATAAATTAAATTTCAAATTATACTATTCAGATCCAGTTTTTCAATGCAATGATCCAAATTATTAAACAATACAAACAGATAAAAAATGAGTCAAATTTAGTTTTTCAAAGTAATTATTCAAGTTTAACGATTGAAATTCAAATATAAATGATTCAAATTCAGTCTCTGGTGGCACATAAACACATTTGTGCAGTGTTTATAGTTCTTTTTCTACAGATTTCTTCTTGTAAATTATATCCTAAACCTTAATAATAAACTTTTTTTTTTTGTACATGTGGGACACTTGCAGTAAATATTTCCCCTGTACCTCCAACTACTACCTCAGACATTGTAAACAAGTCTACCTATGACTCTTAAGGATCACCAGCTGGAAGTGGGAGGACGGTGATTCAGACGCACACACCCGTCCCAGTGCGCACTGACGACCTCTGCCCATATTTGGCTTCCTCTTGCACTTCCGACACCCCGCTGTCCAATGAGCGGCCGCGCTGCTCCTCCAACCGGAACGCCACACACTCCACTGGTGACTCACCATCCCGTCCGTCCCAGTTCCTTCAATAACAAACACTTTATCCAGTTCTCCGATTATTATGCTTTTTTTTTTTTTTTTTTTTTTTTTTTAAAAACCTGCCCTCCGCTCATTTATCATTCAGGAGGCACACAAGTACGCATGCGTGTCCAACGTTTTATTTTATGTACAGTTCCGAAGTGCTCAAAATACAACGTACAAATATTATTACAAAGTGTTATTTCAGGTCTAACATTAGTTACACCTATATCACAAAAAAAAAAAAAAAAAAGTTGTATCAAGGTAAGGATTAAGAAAGTAAGGCAGTTGTCAGTAAACGCTACACACCTGTACAAAAGTCCCTTGCGTAAAAGGTGTGAAATGTTAGTGTTACTCTGTACATATAGTCGCTGGTGGGATACTCAGTGCTTGACTCAAGTCTATATGCATTAATTGCTACTTAGACATAGTGGAACATATGCAGGGCAAGGCTCGGTTCACATTGTATTTTTGTCCATTTGCAACTTGAACCCCCACAGGATCAGTCGGTCTTTATCCCAGGCCGAAATGACTTGACATCTTAACCCATAAAGACCCAGCAAATACTTTTTTTTTTTTTTTTTTTAAATCGGTTCCCAAATGAAAATTTTCTCTATATTTAACCTTTATTAATCCATAAACACCCAAATATCCACCATATACCAAAAAAGCATATCCTGATATAAACTGTTTAATCCCTGTTGATCAGATGCTAATTGGCGTAAAATAGTTATTCATCTTTTTATTGTCATTAGATATGACCCATTTGGACCTTCCAAGGCTCCGTAGTTACCATGGAAACACCGTCATCTTCAGCAACATTGATTCACCGGTAAAACCCATGGAGTTGGATCAATGACAGTGGATGGAGATCCTGGGTTTATGTCCCTTTTGTTCAGTTTTTTCTGTTTTTGATAGAATAATCCTTAACTTTACTCTAAACTTTTATGTGATTAGTAAAGTACATTTTGGAAAATATCAGATTTTCACTGGATAAATTACAATAAATGATGATATATTATACCCTTAAGTACAGAAGAGAATTGGGGACAAAATAGGTCCAATATTTATTTTAATTTTTATTTTGAGGGAAAAAAAAGTCACAATTTTGACTTTTTTCCCCTCAGAATTCTGCCTTTTTTAGGTAAGAATTTTGACTTTTCTCAGAATTCTGACTTTAATCTCAGAATAATACTAAAAAATGCATGTACTGGACCTTAAATTTTTATTTTTCCAGTGGCCCTAATCCGCTTCCATACTTGAGCTGTAAATTAAATGTTGGAAAATACCTGATTTTCACTGAAAAAACACAGAATACAGAAGATATTATTACAATAAAGGGTGATAAAACACTTAGGAATGGTTAAATATAGAGAAAAATTCATTTGGGAACCGACACAAATGTCACACTGGGTCCTTGTGGGTTAAAGTAAAGTGTGGACTCATGCCATTGCTGCCTTAATGGAAAAAACAACAAGACTTTGATGAAACATTTATAAAAATAAAGAAGAGAAAAATTGCCTGAAAGCTGAAGGATTATCTACCACCTCATATCAAGAGCCGTGTGCGTCTGCGCAATAAGTCTGGTGGCTTTTTTACTTTGTCACTACTGACCAATTACAAGTATCCTGTCAGTCACAATTCAACAGTCTTTGTCTACAGAACCTTAGTGGATGCAGCCTGAGCAGAAAGTATGGTGGACAATTGAAATGAGACACTGAGACCCCCCCAATGCAAGGATGAGCAGGGGCTCCTTAAGCTGCATTTGTATGGGCTGAAATATGTGCCAGCGGAAACTGAATGTGAATCATTTAGATTTGGATTTCAATTTATAAACTTGGGGGGGAAAAAAACTGAATTTGAATCATGTAATTCAAATTTGTATTGGATGTCCTTCACAGTAAATCCAAACTGAATTGTGAGAATTGAATTTGAAATGTGATAACTGAATGTGAAAATATATAGAGTTGAATTTTCATGTGAGGATCAAATATTCAAGTTATATTCAAATATTCATAAATCAAGTTTGTTGGACCTCAGTTCCGAACTAATAAATTCAACTTCAAATTATACCATTCAGATTCAGCTTAAATGATTCAAATTTAACAATGTAAATTCAAATTATGTGATTCAAATTCAGTTTTTTAAAGCAATTGTTCAAGTTTAGCAATTGACATTTAAAAAGAAATCATTCAAATTCAGTTTTTTAAAGCAATTGTTCAAGTTTAGCAATTGAAATTCAAATAGAAATGATTCAAATTCAGTTTTTCTATGCAATTATTCCAATTTAGCAATTGAAATTTAAATATTGATTCAAATTCAGTTTTTCAATGCAATTATTCCAGTTTATCATTGAAATTCAAATATAAATGATTCAAATTCCATTTTTAAAGCAATTATTCAAGTTTAACAATTGGAATTCACATAGAAATGATTCAAATTCAGTTTTCTATGCAATTATTCAAGCTCAACAATTGAAATCCAAATAAAAATGATTCAACTTCAGTTTTTTCTACAGCAATTATTCAAGTTTAACAATTGAAATTCACATAAAAATGATTCAAATTCAGTTTCTGGCACCACATATTTTAGCCCCATACATTTGGTCCCCAAGAAATGTCCCTTGGTTGTCCTTTTTTTTTTTTTTTTTTTTTTGTCCCTCTTGCAGTCTTAATAAGCCTGAAGCTGCTGCGTCAAAATGAGCTGACAGCCACTGTTAACGTGGTCCATAACCTTTTGCTTGAGCAGAGCCAGCTCGTCCCGGAGGACATTGGCGGAGGAAACCAACTCCGTGTTTTGGCTCTTGAGGTTTTTGACCCTCTCCTCCAGTCGGGAGATCCTCTCCAGCTTCCTTTTCCGGCATTTGGACGCGGCCACCCTGTTCCTCATGCGCTTTCTCTCGGCTTTGATGCGCTCCTGGCTCTCCATGTCGATGGGGGACAGAGGCGGGGTGTCTCCGGACATCTCGGGCACCGTCTGCGGCTCCTCTTTCAGCGCGTGTAGCCGGGGGTGCGCCGCCGCCGCCGCCGCCGCCAGCTGGTGGTCCATGTGGTTGTGGGCCGGTGGGTATCCGGAGGGTGGGTGCCTGTCGGTGGCAGGTGCAGACCCGGACCCCACGGATCGGTTGAAGGTGCCCAAGTTTGTGTACTCCGGCGGCTCTGTGCGCACGGTGCAGCTGTAGGGGATCCCGCCGCTTTCGGACGCAGCGGAGCCGGACGCCACGCCGCTGTTGGGCCCGGTCTGTGCGTCAGGGTGCGCGGCGGGGATCTGCTGCTGGTAGTGGAGCTCGGCCAGGGCTCTCACAAAGCCTTCCGCGAACCCCTCCTGCTCGTCGGTGATGTTCTTAGGGCACACGAACTGGGTCGGGGTGGGCGTCGTGAGCCCGCTGCACGACTGGATGATCAGCCGCTCCAGCTCCGGCGACGCCAGCTTCAGTAGACCCACATCGGGGGACGTGAGGATGTCCAGGGCCTTGGCGCTCAGCTGGGGTTTGAAGTTTTTCGGGTCGTTGAGGTTCAGCGTCATGGTCTGTTTGAGGGTTTTGGGGTTGAACGCGTACACCCCCGGCCCGTCGTGCGCAGAGTTGGAGCCATTCACGGCTTCGTCGTAGAATGTCGCTTCCATTTTCCTAGACATAAAGTTTTTTTGGGTTTTTTTTTTTGTCGTAATCACCTTTTGAGGGAGGGCTTTTCTCCTTAAACAGTCCTGTTTACATACGTCCTGTGACTGCCTCCTCGGAGCTGTCTTGTGATAGAGTCCGGCTATTGTTGAAGTTCAACTCACTTGACAACTTTGTGTCCCGACAAAACTTTTCTCTTCCGAACTGTACGATCATCAACACAAAAAAAAAACCAACCGCCGTTCTTCCGCCGCCGAACGTTCGTGTTCTCACACCTCAAGTATCCGCTTTGATTTGTTTTTCTTGCCAAAAACTCCAAACAGTGCCTGATTCGGGATAATACTTTCTATCACTTCCAACGTGGAGACGAACTTTATCCACCTCTAAGCTGCAGCTCTACTGAAAATAACAATGATGTCATTTCTACGGCCTCTGATTGGCTGGAGGCGATTTGTGGGGCGGGGGATATCTAATGACATGCAGGTTGCTCTGACAACTAGCCATGTCCCCGCCCCCCCGCGATGGTTTATGGGATTAGGTAATGCAGACAGTGGAGCAATGTACTCTGGGATTACGTAGTGTTTTTGAATATTTAGTTACCCGCTCAATTATTGGTCATATCAGTCCTAAAGTCAAATAAAACCTGTTTCAGACGGGATCAAAGAACTTCATGTGTATATTTTTTTAATGTTTATGATCAGGATTATTCTGTCTTCAGGTTGTGAAGTCACAAATCAAAAGACAATAGCACATTCAAAGCATGAAATCATGAAACCACCAAAAGCAGAGATAAATCACAGTATATAGGTGTAGTACCACAGCAACTATCTGCTTTTACCTGTTAACATACATTAACAGGTAAAATTAATTAATTAAAAATAAATTGATTATAAATTAGTTACAGTAGAGTAGGGGAAAAATTTACATAGAGCTCCTTTGTTGTCTCTCTCTACAGCTGTGAGCAGGGTTTATAGTAGTCTCTCTCAAATGGGGGTATGTGTACCCCCAGCGGCACTTGTGAGAAGCCGAGGGGGGTGCTTTGAATTTTTAAAAAAACCAAAACATTAAATAAAGCATCATGTACTGAAAACAAAATTAATGCTGAAAAATAAAACACAATAAATACATTCAGATAATAAAATGAACACTCCTGACCTTATTTCATTTTAATATTTTATTTTTTCATATTATCATTATTGTGTCATCTTGCTTAAGCTTTGGTATCCCATTTTACGAACATTTTTATTTTATATTATTCAAGATGCATCTATTTACGTAAGTAATTATTTTTTGTTGATGAAAGGTTCATTTATTCATTAATGACCAATTAATTTATTTTTCTTTTCAATGAAAGAGGACACTTCTCAGTTTATATTTTGCAGACAAAATCTACTTATAAAGATTTTCTATTTTTAATATATAAAGTTAAATATATGTTGTTGTCAAAGATTTGAAAATAAAAAATGAACATCTGTGGCACAGGATCAAATTTTGTCTAATTTTTTTCAATCAAAAATGCTGAAATGAGAGTTGGAGGTATTTGGCTAAAAATATATATATTTCAAAGGGTACTTTATGGTAAAAAGTTTGAGAACCACTGGTTATAGTATATTATTATAGGGTGCATCACCCTAATGTGGGACGCAAACTCCATTTTGTGTTATGCTTCATCAAACATATGAAGGTGAATGAAAGTATCAATTAAAATTGTTGTGAAAGGATTTACATAAAAATATAAATGAAAAATGGTCGGTACTTATATAGCGCTTTTCCATGCATTAATGGCACCCAAAGTGCTTTACAATACAAGCCTCACATTCACCCATTCACGTACACATTCATACACCAGTGGGCGGCTGCTGCCATGCAAGGCGCTACCAGGCCTCACTGGGAACAATTTAGGGTTTAGTGTCTTGCCCAAGGACACTTTGACATATGGACATATGGCTTATTATATAAAAAACAAGAAATCTGAAGAAAAAGTGACATTTTCTATCAAAATCTATCATTATCTGAACATAAACCCAGTGTCTCCATCCACTGTCATTGATCCAACTCCATGGGTTTTACTGGTGAATCAATGTAGAAGTTTCCACGATGACTAAGGAGCTTAATGTCCAAACAGTCATATGTGATGACCATGGAAAGATGACAAATTGCATTTTACACCAATTATTTACATGCTTTGATAAAATTAATGGTTTGACAGGTTTTAAATGTTTTAGATCAGTAGATGCTTTTGGTCACCAGTGAATGTTTGGGTCTTTATGGATTAAATCAGTTTTTTAGTATCCCACTTGAAGGAAATATATTATGAAAACTGGTACAGGACAATTTACATCTTTCTTTCTTTTTCTGCTTTTTATAGATTCATAAAGGAACTGACTTTTTGAGCCAACTAAGTTATGTTAATTCTACTTCCTGCAGCAGGGCTCCATTTCTCACTAATAGTCAACTTTTTTTCATATTCCTTTTTATGGCAAATAAGCCCATGGCATTTTTCTTTCTTTGCCTCTTACACATTCATGTAAACAGCAGTATGATTCTCCTAATGTGGGACAGGTGTAAAAAGTACTTGAGTCGAGCACAAATGTATGGAAAGACATGGATTATTGAATAACAATGGTTTAACTTAGAGGTAAATTGCATTAAATAACTTCAACTGGCTACATTTCTCCTTAAAATGACATGAGAGTTTTTGTGGTTGTATGAATAATGAAGGGAGGGATGGTGTTTGTGATTATAATCTAAGTTTAGAACTACCACTGTTGTAATGTGGATGTCTCAGACTCAAAATCAGTTTGACAGAAGATTTCTTCCTGTATGTAAGTACAAGTAACAGGAAGAAATACAGACATATTGTGTGCTGCTGGGAACAAAAAGGTGTACGTCAAATGTTACTGTAGCCTGTAAAGGTTGTAGCTGAAAGGCTTCAGTACAAAAAGTGTATAGAAGCACAGAGCTGTCCCAAAGCCAGTAGTCTTTTCTTCATCTTCTTCCTGCTTCATTATTAAACAACAAAAAAATCACAAATAATATTTTACTACTTAACCCATAAAGACTCAAACATCCACCACTGACCAGAACCATCCACTGATATAAATGTTTAATACTTGTTGATCCACTATTCCTATTCATACATGTAAATAATTGGTGCAAAAGGCAGTTATTCATCTTTTCTTGGTCATCAGAATTATTTGGATGTTCAGAGGCTTTGTAGTTACCGTGGAAGAACTGTCATCTTCTATAACATTAATTCACCAGTAAAACCCATGGAATTGGATCAATGACAGTGTGTGGACACACTTAGTTTTATGTTCAGTTAATGATGTATTTTGTTGAAAAAATAACTTTTTAGGATATAATAATCCTTAATTTTAATCTGAGTTTTAATGAACATCTAAATTAAATATAGGAAAATACATGATTTTCATGGAATAAAACTGAAAATACAGAGAATTATATTGTAGTGTAGCTATATATTATAGTATAGCTAATATAGCCTTGAGTATGCTGTAATAGAAAAGTGCTATATAAATCAATCCATTATTAGACTAGTAGTAGTAAATGATGAGAAATCACTTAAGAAAAGTTAAATAGAGGGAGAAAAATCATTTGGGAACTGCCACTAAAGTACCACTGGGTCTTTATGGGTTACATTGTTAGTTCACCTCATCATGGTAACATATTTTACTAGCTCTGAGTTTGCCTAATGTTTAACTACTCTCCAGTTTTAAAGACAGTCAAAAAGTATCACAGCCTTTATCTCATTTTATGGATCTGCTCCAAAACATATGGTTTTCCTCTTTAAATTTCATGATAAGTCAGCCTACTTCTTTCAGTAATACAGACAGAAAGGAAAACATGAGTAATCAGACAAGCTCCATAGCAAGAGTGGAGATAACAATTTCTAGTAAATGAATATTTAACTGCACTAACTGCATTTTTTTGTTATTTATTGAAAATGTATTTAACCAGGTAAGTTAGTTGAGAATTGATTCTCATTTACAATAATGAACTGGCCATGAGGCAACATACGAAGAGAATAAGTATCAGCACAGTTTGCATGTACAACATACAATAGAACAGATTATATACAAACAAACACAAACATACAAACAAACAAACATACAACCATACAAAAATAGGATGGACAAGTTATTTGCCTTTCAGTTTTCACTTTAAGAAATTCCATCATTTGGAACCAACCATTTGTCATTGTTTTTTGGCCACTTACAGTTGTGCTCATAAGTTTACATACCTTAACAGAATTTGTGATTCTTTGTCCATTTTTCAGAGAATATGAATGGCAATCCAAAAACTTTTCTCTCACCTGTGGTGAGTGGTTTGGTGAAGCCATTTATTATCCAAAAAAATGTGTGTGCTCTTTTTAAATCATACCAACAACAGAAACTATCCAAGTGACCCTCATCCAAAGTTTACATACCCTCGTTGTTCATACTCTGTATTGGCCCCGCCCCTTTAACATCAATGACAACTTCAAGTCTTTTGTAGTGGTTGTGGATGAGGCACTTTATTTTCTCAGATGATAAAGCTGTCCATTCTTCTTGGTAAAACACCTTCAGTTCCTTTAAAA
>JAPTGZ010000010.1:3533884-3544801 GCA_029814645.1 Fowleria isostigma | reverse complement strand
TAATACAAAATAAATATAAAAAATAATAAATAAATAAAAACAAATAAATAAAATAAAGAATAAAAAATACATAAAGAAATTAAAAAAAAAAAAATTATTATTTAATCCTATTGGTTGACCTAGTATGGGTTGTGGTCACCTCCACCTATTACAGCATCTGTTACATTTGAAAAATGGGACCTGTTCTAATGGTTGTTAGATCACATCTTTAGTTGTCAAAACTCATCAAGGATACAAGGGAGTTGTCAAATGTCATCTTTATGGGGTAAAGAGTTAATTTGCAATTTGATGAAGACTTGGTGCGTTGGTTCGATTCTTCTTCTTCAAAAATAACGTAACTATGGATGAAAAAAAAATATTATAAACCTTATCGTGACACTATTTGGCAAAAAAGATGTCCCAGTGAATGTGTCCCGGAATCAAAACCAAAGGTAGTGCAGTTAAATTTTTCATGTTATTTTGTTTTTTGGCTGGGCAGTGTAGTTTACCTGTTGTCGACAGAGGACTAGTAGGGAATGAACCAGCTGAGAACGAGCAGCTCCAAATGAGAAATCGGATCTCTCTCAGAGATGGCGCTGAATGACTGACCTTGTGTTTTGACCTGTCTGAATGTGGAAACAGAATTTCCCTACAGGGATCGATCAAGTGTCACATTATTATTAGAAAAGTGCAGATGGGAGGGTAGGAAAATGGAGGATGAGGAAAGCAAAAATCCAAAGATAAATGAGGAAGTGAAAAGGGAAAACTGAAGGTTAAGAGGAACATTTGACAGATACACAACGGGAGCAGATAAGGAAAGAAAGTCTGTCTGTGGGATGCAAGGGAAGGTTATAAAGGACAATTGAATCAACGTAATTTAAGAGTTTAACCTTCAGACGGCAGAGGAGGACATGGGAGAGGAGAGCAAGGTGAATTAGCAGGAAGAGGGGGAGGACTTGGACAAAATGGCCCAGCCTGGGTGGGATGAATTATAACAGAAGGAGAGTGAGGTGGAGGAGGACAGGAGGGAACAGAGAGCACAGGGACGCTAATCGCCAAAGATGTTGGAAAGGATGACGTGACAGAAGGAGAATAAATTAGGAAGAAAGAACAGGAGGAAAAGAGAGAATTAAAGGAAACAAAGAGGGGCCAGGCAGAAGTGGGTCTCTGCCCAGGAGCCCCAAGTCCTGGATTGGTTATGTCTTAGATGTGTGGTAATATGAACTCAGGCTGCAGGAAAAGAACTGACGCTGCAGTTTTAGCTGGCTGTGATATAAAGAAAAAAATGGACTGGAATTTGCAGCAGATGACTTGAATAGTTACCCTGCCCCTGAAGGGGAGGCACGGGGTATTGTTTTTGGATCAGTTTGGTTTTTTGTTAACACTCGAGCTGCAAAGTATTGGTTGAATTTATACCAAATTGACTTTATAGATTGCCAGTGACTCAGAATGAATTTCATTGCATTTTGGGAAAAGTAGGTCAAAGTTAATTTTTTTTAATAAATGTCTAAACCCTCCCCCATTTACTTAAAATGTTCAAAATGTCAAATGTCTGTAGTGGTATAACTATCAGGTAAATTCATAGGTCAATGACATATAAGGGTCACACCACATGATATTTGATGAAATGGACATCATCAGACAAAGTTTGTTTGTATATTATGACAGAAATATAACTGCAAAAGCTTTGAAATTTTGCACAGGAATACAAAACACTTTGTAAATCATGTCAAATAGGGCAGAAAAAAAATTGTAATAAATTTAGAGTAATTTAAAAACAGCAGTCATGGCTGGACAGTCGCACCACAGGATATTTTGACACTTTAAATTACAAGAAAAATTGCAAATAACTCCTGAGTTTTGAAAAGGTGAAGTGATTATGTATATAGGAGAGATACTACATAAATAGATTGTATATTTATGTACTTTTAAACCTTTAAAAAAATACCGCTGGACAGAATATTTAGGCGTCACGTCATTGACCCTCATACCAAATTTGGTTCATAGATTTCCAGTGACACAGAATAGACATCATTACATTTTGGGAAAATTAGGTCAAAGTTAAATTTTTTAATGATTTTTTTATACATCTTTTTCTCCCATTCACTTATATGGGCGAAATCTCAAATGCATGTAACAGCAAAACTACTGAGTGAATTTGGTTTATAGATTGCTAGTGACCCATAATAGATGTCATTACAGTACATTTTGGGAAAAGTAGGTCAAAGTTTGAATTTTTATGAATTTTTTTTACATCTTTTTTCCACGTTTACTTATAATAGGTGAAATTTCATATGTCTATAGCAGCAAAACTATTGATTGAATTCATACCAAATTTTGTTTATAGATTTCCAGTGACCTAGAATAGATTTCATTACATTTTGGTGACAGAAGGTCAAAGTTATTTTTTTTAATGAATTTCTAAAATCTTACTTTTTACTTATGATGGTCTAAATATGTGCGAGGGACAGTATTTGTTGTGCCTGGTACCACTTGTTTTATTTGGCAAGTATTAATCACGATGGTTGTGATTTTGTTGTGCACAGAAAACTAAAAAAAAAAATCTGCTATATGTCTTTTTCTTTATATTGAATACCAGTAACTTCATTTCAATGTAACGAACACAAAACCGAGCGAGCTGTGCGACTACTGATTATGGTTGTATTCTATCATGTAACACACTGGTCCAATCACTGTGAAAGCAATGTTGACACAGTAACTCTGGTCAACATCAGCCTTCCTGGAGTCCAAATTATTCCACACAATCAATGTTGCTTTTCTTTTTGCAGCCTTCCTGTTCTTCTGTTCTTTGCTCATGTCCTTGATTGTAGTTGATGATGAGCAGGAGCAGGACCTGCTTTGGCTGTCTGTTAAACTGATCAAGAATAATTGTGATTGGTGGTTCAGTGTGCATGCAGACCCTGCATGACACTTACCTTTAAATTGGAGTAAATCAGGTTATCTCACACATGCTTCTTCTGTAGACAGTTAAAAGTATGTGAGTTTTAGTTTTTCACACCAAAATGGTTGTAGCATGATTTAAAAAAAATAAAATAAAATTCATCTGCACATTATGATGGTGAAATGATTTGTCATGGAGCTATAATTTAATTTGCCGGATATTTAACCCATAAAGACCCAGTACTACTTTTGTGGCAGTTGTCCCAAATACATTTTTCTCTATTTCTACATTTCTTAACTTATTTATCACCATTTTTTTTATATATTACCTTCTGTATCTTGTTTTTTTTTTTTTCTGGTATAAATCATGAATTTTTCTATATTTAATTCATAGATCATGTAGATGTTCATGAAAAATCAGAGTAAATTCAAAGTTAATTCTATCAAAACAGAGAAAAATGAAAAAAAAATAAATAAATCTGAGCAAAGATATTGCTAACTGAATGTAAAACATATGTCCATCCCCTGTCATTGATCAGACTTGATTGGTTTTACTGGTGAATCAGTGTTGTAGAAGATGGTATTTAGTTACCATAGTTACCATGGTGTTTCCATGGTAACTATGGAGCCCTTAATGTTCAAATGGGTCATATCTGATGACCGTGACAAGATGGCAAACTGTATTTTACACCAATTATTTGCATGGATTGATAGAATTAGTGGATCAAGAGTTATCAAACAGTTTATATCTGTAGATGGTTTGTGTCGCCAGTGGCTGATTGGGTTGAAAAAATGTGTGTTTTAACTAAAAATAGATTTTTTTGGTCTGCTTTTGGTACTGTAGGCAAAAATGTAATGCATCCATTATGTGTTTTTATGTGCACTGCAGCTGATAGTATTTAAAGCAACAAGTTAGAGACAGAAAGCGGGAAGGTTGGGGTCTAAACGGGCCCTCGCTTTAGCCTCAGGGTGGGTAGTAAGAGACTGCATGAGAAAAATAGGCTTTTTGAGGATGAAAGGATGGAGATGCTTAACAATTTCTGGAAGAGAGCAAAGGAAATTGGATAAGGAGGAAAAGGATGAATGTAGACCATCACCAGTTGTATAAAGAACTATATATACACAATATTTATCAAAGTAAGACATGCTAACCTTCCTCTTGTCTTAGCTTTCTGTAAATTTTGTCAGTTTCTCTATGTATATTATGTTTACAACAAATTCTCTATGTGTATCTGTGCACACGTAATGAAATGTATATAATCAGTATTGTACATGGAGTGCACAAGCTCAAAATCAATCAGTCAATCAATCAATCAATCAATCTCGTATGTTCACAGGTCGGTTTTGACCCATGTATTAAATCACTAAAGACAATTATCTATCATTCAATTTGTTTCTCATCACTTGGTTACCTTGTTATTCTTCCCTAACCATGAAAATATTGGTTGTAATATATTTCATGAGTGCCTCTGGGCCTTCTTTTTTTTGTCAGTTTACCCCTGGATGTGACCTCTGACAGTCACCAACTCTACACTGAATTGACCTCACATGTCTGTAAATGCCCGTCTTTGTTTTGTTTTTGTGCCGGTATACTGCATAACAAAGAAAAATGAGAATCCCTAAAAGCTCTCATGATTGTTAGAGGAGCTGGTGTCAGTGTGTTGGCTGACAGTGACCTTACAGTTGCTAAAAAAAAAACTATTAGCCCACCCGGTGTTTTCTTTAATTTGTTGTTCATTTTAATGCCTGGTACAACAAAAAGGTCCAATTGTTTGGACAAATATAATTATAACAACAAAAATAACTCATAAGAGTTTAATTTTTAGAGATGATATCTATCCATTTTCCGTGGTTTTCTTGATAATAACCAAAATCACATAAGTTCTTACATCAATATCTATGTCATTGTACTGACAAAAACAATGCTTTTAGACATTTCATGTTTTCTTTTCTGTCTGTTTTAGTCACATGATACACACAGGAGTTTGTACTTGATTGCATAACCATTGTTTTTGATGACTTTTGATGGTCTAGTAATATTTTCCGCAACTGTATGATTTCAGTTTTGGCTCTAAATACTGCTTTATAATCTTATTTTTATAATTGGGTACAAACTGACCCTAACAATACAAAAGTCATAATTTTAAGAACAGAATTTTTTAAATTTAGTGAAATTTTTAAAAATTATTTTGTTGGAAGAGTTTGCTGACAAAATCAAAAAACCTTGATGCTATAAACACATTTTATGTGGTTCTTTTGTGCATTTAAAACCAAAAATGGGTCAGTGCCGACCCGAACACAAGCGGAAGGTTAATGCCAATCCTTTCGTTTTTCAGTTTTGGTAAATCAGTGTTTTCCTGCAAAAACCTAAACTAACAGTAGAACTAAATTAAAACTAGTCAGTTCTTCAAAATAAACTTAAATGTACAACCAAGTAAAATTAAACTGAAATAAAAATATGTGAATCTATAACTTTATAACCCTAACAGAAGGCTTTATACAATACGTAATACTACTGCCACATTTCTGGTTCACTTTTTATTACTTCAGGAATGTGTACAGATGTGTATGTATGCAGGTGTGTGTGGGTATACATATGTATTTAAGTGTGTCGGGGGGTGTAGATGCGTATATGTTTTTTTAGTATAGTTTTTATGTATTTACTGAATTGGTTGTATTGTTTTAATTAGTCCGATAGCAAGCTTCTGCATCGAAATTTCACTCATAATGTGCACTGTTGTGGATATTCTATTCTATTCTATTCTATTCTATTCTATTCTATTCTATTCTATTCTATTCTATTCTATTATGAATTGTTCTCCTCTTTTCCAGGTCTGAGGACTATTGGAGTGATCACTAAACTGGATCTGATGGATGAGGGAACAGATGCTCGAGATGTACTGGAGAATAAGCTGCTGCCACTGCGAAGAGGTCTGTATGTGTATTTGTGTTGCGTAGTGAACTACTGCAGCTAAATCCACTTTTGTTTTTTTAGTGTCTCTGTCCTCTCCCTCTCTTCCATTCCTCTCTCCTTGTGCTCTTCATCACCATCTAATAAATTTCCCCTCGTCTTCCCGTCTTTAACCTTGTTTTTTTGTGCCCGTGCTCGTGCGTTCGCCTCAGTTTATCGCACAATATGTCTCCCACTCAGTGTCCTTATTTATTCATTCTCAGGTTATATCGGTGTGGTGAACCGCAGTCAGAAGGACATCGATGGTAAGAAAGACATCAAGGCCGCTCTGGAGGCTGAGAGGAAGTTCTTCTTGACCCACCCAGGGTACAGGCACATGGCCGAAAAAATGGGCACCCCTCGCCTGCAGAGAGTGCTCAACCAGGTGATCACAGATTTACTGCCAGTGCTTTCCCACAGTGCACTTTACATAATTAATAAGAGGGCGGCCTACTTTTTTGCTTCCATTGTACGGCACATCAGTGTGGGTGATACAAGTCTGTCAGTAGGCGGAAAATGCACTCAGTCTTACTAGTTCAACACATTATTTATCATTTCACTCAGGCTGGATTTCCACATCGCTGCATTCCTATGAGTACAATCAAAGTACATATACTTTAGTGCAGGGGTATCAAATTCATGTTAGTTCAGGGGCCGCATACAGCCTAATATGACCTGAAGTGGGCCGGATCATTAAAATAATAACATGATATAATATATAAACTAGACTTTTCTCCATTTCCTGAAGGAAATGTAACCTGTGTGCTTGCCTCTTGTTGGATTGGTGGACTTGTGGCTGGGTGCGATAAAAGCAAGAAATAATACCAAAGACAGATTAGTTATAAAGAACTATAGTTATTTTTCTTAAGGTTATGTTGTTGTACATTGTATTTGCATGAACAAAATATTTATGACATAAATAAACACATTTCTGGAGAGAGGAGTGTTTTAAAATTCAAATGAAGTCTTTAGGTGAAAGTATGGCGAAGCAGTAGCAGTCGGAAGTCAACTTTTTGTTGTTCCCATTGAAAATGAATGGGGTTTTTGATCGCGTTCATGTACGAGAACTGTATGAGATATTGTTACAATGGGATAACATAGATAACCTTTGGGTTTAACCTTTAAGACAGACATTTTTTGTACAGACAGAATAATTTTAGGTTGAATTGTATGGGAATGGTAGCCACTTGAAAATGGTCCAATTCATTTCAGATGGACAAATTTGGCCGTTTTTTTGCAACTTTAACAAAATCCGTGCATCGGAATGTCAATCCAGATAATAGCACATCTTTTAAGACCAGGCTGTAAATGTTTGTAATAATATGTTTTGGTCTGTTTACAACGCTCTGGGATACATTCTTTGCCAAAGTTTTTTGTATAAATCATAAGTCAGTCTGACCAACAATAGTCCCCTGTTCCCTGCATTGCATGCAAACACACAGGGAATAATAATTCCAAAATAACTATTCTGGTCTAACTACTATGTTTTAGAGTGAAAAAAGTAAAAATATATTATCAAAATGTTTACATCTACAAACTACCCCTTAAAAAATTTAAAACATGAACAAAATGGAATTTATTTTGAAAAAAATTGCAATTTTATCAATTTATGCCATTATTTTGCCTCAGCTTCTCATTTTCATGTTCATTACAACTTGTAGGTCACAGTAAATCTACAAATAAACAAAACATTTAATAAGGGGCAGAATATTATTAAAATTGCTCTTAATTTGAATTTTTTTGTAAAAGGCTATTTTGTAAATGTAAACATTTTTGTGTAATTTTACTTTTTTTACACTAAAACAAAGACAAAAATTGTCACTTTTCATTATTTATAGTTTATTATAATATTTTACTGGTCTGACCCACTTTAGATCAAATTAACCTTAAATGATTTTAAAATTCTTGATTGTTAATATCTTCTCTGTAATTTTTTATTTGACTAATTCATCCCAAGGGGCCAGATTGGACCCTTTGGCGGGCCGGTTTTGGTCCCCGGGCTGCATGTTTGAGACCCCTGCTCTAGTGCCTGGGTGTGAAATTTCCCTGCAGAGCAAGGATTTCAATAGCTTCATCTCCTTGGCGATTGTTACGTGTGATTGTTATTTGTTTAATTCTGCTTTTCTGGCTTTGTGTCTCCATAGCAACTGACCAACCACATCCGGGACACCCTGCCAGGTTTCCGCAGCAAACTGCAGTCCCAGCTGTTGGCTCTGGACAAGGAAGCCGAGGAATACCGGGGATACCGACCCGATGACCCGTCTCGCAAAACCAAGCAGCTGTTGCAGTCAGTGCCCCATTTTTATTATTATTGTTTTACCTCCGTGAGCGCATTTACAGTAGATTTAACTCATAGTAAACATACAGTATGTCCGGTAGGAGGTCCTCTACACCTGTCACCCTACACTGCATCAGGACATATGTTCTCATTCAGATGCGTTCTTCTCGACTGTGTGTCTCAGGATGGTGCAGCAGTTCTCTGTGGACTTTGAGAAGAGGATTGAGGGCTCAGGAGACCAGGTGGACACAGTGGAGCTGTCTGGGGGAGCAAAAATCAACCGTATCTTCCACGAGCGTTTCCCCTTTGAACTGGTCAAGGTGATTGGAGGGTTCTTTTAGAAACACATTTCACTGTCGTTCATAGAATGCATGCCCTTGAATATCACTTATTATAGATTCTATTGTATTCTACTCAAGTTGAAGTGCAGATACTCGATTACTTTGCTGCAAATAGATGTGCTGATTTAACTTCAACACCTTTACTCAAGTAAATGTGCAATGCTTTGAAAAGAGTAAAAGTAAAAGATTTTGACATTTAGTTAGTTTATTTTTATTTTGAGCACATAAAAACATCAGATAACAAAGAACAATATGACAAACCAAATTTTTGGTGCTTGAAAAGGAGTTAGAGGAAGTATAATTTATAGACTTTACTCCCTTTTTACAAACTATTAATTCAATTAAGTCAGCTTCCTTTGCTTTGCCAGCACACTTTCAAAAAAAAAAAATCTTTTTCATTTTTACAAAAACACAAAACATCCATACAAACCATTCCCCATACACTATTTAAATCACCTCACATGCAATCAGACTTGCATAATCAAACTATAATACCTCGTATATGTGCTGAAGTATATACGACAACAGTGGTTCCCAACCTTTTTTCACTTGTGATGCTTTTTTAACATCACAAACTTCTGGTGACCTCAGACATTCAAAAGAAAGACATTTTTTTGCTAAAATAAATTTGGTTTTGATTATGTAATAATTTGCTACACTGTGTTGCAAACATTACTTTTAGATGACATTTGTCTATATAATGTATATTATTATGGACAGAGGCAGAAAAGTCAGGTGTAGATTACTGCACAAAGTGAGTATTTTATTTTCCTTGGTCATATATGTACAGTCAGTGGAGCTTGGATTTACAAGGATGAACATTAATACTGAACAAACTGTCAAGATCAATCAAGATATATCCTCTCAGATATTATGTCCTTATTAGGAAAAGTATGTGGTGTGTTAATTATAATAAAATATGTATTTAATCATTAAAAAATATTTTCATTCAGTTGAATTCCAGGTGACCCTAGGATTGAAAACACTGTACTACAAATGCCATTTTTAATATATGTGATAATATCTCCTAATCTGGATAATCTGTGTTAATAAATTAATGAAATAATTACAAATAAGCAATACACAATAATATATAACTTTATGCAATTCTTTTATATTATAACTAGATATTCACTTATTCTGATAATGTTCAATATTTTGTTATTATACTGAGTTTATACATTCTTTTAAATGCACAAATTGCATTTCATTCATACCACCTGTTTGTACAAAGCTACCGAATCTCACATCATCCCACACATCTCATTAAATAGACAAGACCTTACCTCCATACATTTTTTACATAGCTACATCTGTCCTTCATCATGTACTGTACACTGCTCTATTTATCAAGGGCCATCTATTCCACGAAGAATGAAATCTTGATGTTGAAAAGGTCTATGATATAAAACCGATATTAATAATAAAAATAATATTCCCCAAACCTCAAATGCATGAAAAAATAAATTAAGAAGCCTCCTGAGAAAATGTAAGGAGTGATAAAATGGTAGATATTTGTAAGTACAATTTAAATGTATTTAATATTCAAGTGTTCTGCATCAGGTTACTTGAATGCGTTTTAAATAATGTGGATGACTTCAACTTTAAATGAATGTGACCCCCATAGAATGCTGTTACTTCAAGAAAACCTCAGCGTCAGTGGAAATGTCATATACATTAAAATTTCTACAGAAATCCAAACTGTAAGTACATGTG
Source organism: Fowleria isostigma (assembly GCA_029814645.1). Lineage (NCBI taxonomy): Eukaryota > Metazoa > Chordata > Actinopteri > Kurtiformes > Apogonidae > Fowleria > Fowleria isostigma. Next base: position 3,534,636 of record JAPTGZ010000010.1, on the reverse strand, counting down.
CAGTTTGCTGGAAACACAAAGCAGTGGGATGTTTTGTCTCCCATAAAGGGTGACCCAATTTTCCCTCAACCTTTTATTTTCCACAGCATTAATTTGCTTTTGAGTGAAAACCGGTAAACAAAGATGAAAGTAAAGCTATGCAAATTCACTGTTCCTTATTAGTAGGCAGATTTTACCTTGTCTGTTTTCCTACAGCATAAAATGGGTGAAAAATGTATAGAGTAGCATAAATATCTTATATTTCATTGCTGTTTAACTCTTTCCTCCTTAGACACCTACGAGGAACAACTCATAAATATGTTACTAGTTCTATCCAAAGAATATATTCTTTTTCGGGTGTGTTTTTTCTTTTTCAGTGGCTACAATCTTCACTACTTCAGCAAACTTCAGGAAAAAAACAGTTAAAATGTATGATTGGTATAATTAATTTTTTTGTAATTTTCTGAAATTAGATAAATAAAAATTAAAAAAACAAAAATATATACATAAAAAACTATTAAAAATGAATAAAAATTTAAAAAAAAAAAAAAAAATATATAGATCAATACCACTAACTGCCTGACTGCAGCAGAATATATATTTTTTAAATTGCTGAAAATACTTTATGACAAAAATCAAATGTCTGATTTTTTTTAAACGAAAAGCTGCAGAAGACAGAAGATTTAGAATGACAAGTTTAACACTCGGTCTACCAGAATTCTGACACTACTAGAACTACCATAGCAGTCATTTTGACTGCTCGGATATTATTT
>JAPTGZ010000010.1:3492193-3503619 GCA_029814645.1 Fowleria isostigma | reverse complement strand
CCATCTTTAGAGGTATAACAATGACTACTTTAAATGTTTTTGTTTCTTCTGCACAGTTTAGCTTTAGAATTAATTTGTTTTTCTTGATTTTTTTTTCTTGTCATCAAAACACTCTCCATAACCACACTTACCTCCAGATGTGTAAAAGGCTAAGAAAAAAAGCTTTATTTTGAATCATAAGTTTCTCATTAGTTCTTCTTCCTTCTTCCTCTATTGCTTATTTGAGAACTTCAGAAAAAAAAAAATTGTCTTTTATTCAATGGTCCCTTCTCAAAAAAGTATGACTAAAGGTGTTCAGGTATACATCACACCTTTTCTTACCATAGACTTACTGGATCCAGTACAATTGCATCACAATCCAGATCCTTTATAAATTTCTCTGCACAATGGACAATCACACATACAAGTGAGGTATGGCTGAATCAAGGGTATTATTGTTAATAAAAACTAATGAAATGATGAAAACTACAATTGAATTTTTTTTTCATTAACTGAAATAAATAAAAACCATAATTAAATAAAAGATAAAACCATAACTAACTGAAACTGTATTGTGTGCTTATAAAACTAACCAACTTGTAAAAACTCTTGATAAAATTCCTTTCATTTTTGTTTTTGTCAGTGTTGGATTGATATGAAATTAATTTATTTTGCTCGAGCAGTTTTATCTGGTGGCTCCATACGACACTTCACGGTCTGTCACTTCTTATCACTTGTCATTTAGAGTGGTCTTCTCATCCACATTCTATTTGGAAACATGGAGACTAAAGTTAGGAGAAAGTAGGAAAGTCCTGTATGGGATTTATATAAATATGATAGATAAAAGATATGAAAAACTAAACATTTAGAAAAAAACAAAAACTAATAAAAACCAGCAAACCTGCTCTAAAAACTAATTAAAACTGAATTCGAGGAAAAAAGTAAAGACTAAATAAGACTAAATTACAATGACAAATCCCAAACCATTATAACCTTGGTCTCAATAGAAAGCTCTGTTTATGATTTTAAATAATCATAATGCATATGAGTGATCTCAATGACATGTGTGATGTAACATTTCTAAAGGTTAGCTTTGCTGTTGACAGAAAAGACAGAAGGATTGCATCAGTCTTGGATAGTGTATCACATGAATTGTAATGTCCTTTTCTTATTGATTGTTCCAGGAACGCATGAATCTTAGCGTGTCTGTTGTTTTATCCAGCTCATACTAATGGAGCAGCCTTTTAAGAATTTCCTTTATCGTATCTATTACCTCTCTGTTCATCTGTTAGGCTTTTGAAGAGGAAGAGCCTGCTGGAGAGGTAGAAGCAGAGGTAGAGGTAGAAGCAGAGGTAGAGGTAGACGAAGGAATACAACTAGAGCAAGAACCTCAACAGAACTCAGAATATCAACCTTCTGAAACTTCCAACGGACAAGATCCGGAGTCAGCCTCGATTCCCCCATCACCTGACACCGTCTCTGGAACTGCTGATGAACCTGGAGACGAATCCAGCCTCCTTAACCTTCAAAATAACATCCCAAATAGGCAAGTTATTATTATCTCAAAGCTCGCTGGAGGTATATTTATAGTTTGATTAGACCTGTTTTATCCATCAGTAGAAATGAAAGAACTCTAAAATGGTGGAGGGAAATGCATTTATAGAAAGGAGGAAATGAAACTGTTACTGTTGTGCAATTTTAGTATTTCAGATAATGCGTCTGATGTAGCTGAGGTTGTTGATTCTGACGTTCCCCCTGCAAACTGTGAGGAAGAAGAGGCCAACCCATATGATGGGGAAAGGTGGGTCCTATTAAGCACTTGTGACCTGTTAAATTATCTAAAGCATGAATTATTAATGAGAAATGGTGTCAAGTGTAAAGTGCATAACAAGTAAAATTTATTATTATTAAAAGTGGGTGAGATTAAATAAGTTTTCTTTTTCCCATGAATTAATTTGAATTATTTAACTTATATGTATTCTGTTGAATGTCTTTGCATTATTAGATACTGTTGTATGTAGGTCATTTGTATTGCTTACTCGCTTGAAATAAATGAAAATGAAATTTGTTCTTTGCACATGTACGAATTTAAGACCATGTACACAGAAAGCAAAGAACAGAAAGAGTAACTGTAAGAGATAATGTGTGTTTGCTGATTAAAAATACCTGCAGGGACATACGGCGATATTCCAGTGGGTTCCAACCTTTTTTTATCTCGTGACCCCAGTTTAACATCACAAATTTCTGGCAATCCCAGACATTCAAAATGGAGACATACTTTTGCTAGAATTAGTTTTTGATCACATATTAGTCTGCTATCCCGTGTTGCAATTAGGCTATATAATGTATATTATTACGGATGGAGGCAGAAAAGCCAGGTTGTACGGCAGAGGATTAGGGCCACTGAAAAAGGCATTAAAAATAAGGTCCAATATATATTTTTTATAATTGTAAGAAAAAATTCTGATTTTTTTAAACTAGATTTTAAAAAAAAAATAATAATTTTCTGAGAAAGTCAGAATTCTAACTTTTTTCTCAGGCGACTCCCATTTGTAATTCCAGGCGACCCCACATGAGGTCCCGACCCCATGCTTGAAAAACATTAATATTCTCTCTATTTTCTATTAACATGGACACAATATTTTTTGCCTTGCAGCAGTCCACCAGTTGTCCTGGAGAACACTTCCAATGTTCACACAGCAGGTACTAAAACCCACAGCGACCCTGCTCAGAGCTCTCAGCATTCGGACGCCAATGCATCTCACATGATGAAAGAACAAGTAAGAAGCTTAGATGCATTGAACTATTTTCCTTTCTTTCCGTGCCTGTCAGAGGAGGTGTCCTAGCTCTCGTATTCTCATTATCTTCTACAGGACTTGAGCTCCCTCGGCGCCTCGGACACAGATTCCAGCGCGAGCAGCAAAGACCCAGAAGACATCCCTACGTTTGATGAGTGGAAACGAAAGATGATGGAGGTGGAAAAAGAGAAAAGTAAGATTACATATCGTTTGTCATAGTGAGTCGCTTTCTTACGTAATCTTTCGTGGAATTCACTGCGGCCCTTCCCTCAGTACTACTGCATATCCATACAACCATCCATTAAAAAAAGTACATTCATACCCCCAAAGGAAACTCGAAATGATATAATAGGTAGGTGGTTGATGGCGCTGTGCTACTTGTGCACGACATGCAACAACATTTAGGAGGACACTGTGTTTGAAACTTCGTGTTTGTTTTATGATAACTTGGAAAAGAGTTTGTCCAAAAAACAGGTGCTCCAGTTTTTATTTCAGGTTGACATTAAGAGCTATTGCTTAACTCTTTCCCCCATAAAGACATCATTTGACAACCTCTCCCCCTCGTATCCCTAATGACAAGTTTTGACACCTCTGTTATATCACTAAAGACGTGATTGACGACCATTAGAACAGGTTCCATTTTTCAGTGGAAAAGATGTTGTAATAGATTGAGGTGAACACAACTATATTAGGCCAACCAACAGGATGAAAGGATAATTTTTTCTTTCTTTCTTTCTTTTTTAAAATTTTATATTTCTTTTCTATATCTTTTTATATATTATATAATTTTTCAAAATTGTTTTTAATTAAAATGTTTTTCTTTTTTTATTTGCAAAAAATATATATATACACAAAATATATATATAATGATAACTTTTTCACTGTTTTTTTCCGAAGTAGTGATGATTGTAGCCACCAGAAAAAAAAACAATATACCAAAAAAACTAGATGTCCCACGCGTAGCCCTAGTAACATATATATGGGTTGTTCCTAATAGGCGTCCAAGGGAGACTGAGTTAAACCAGGGGTCTTCAATGTTTTTCAGGCCAAGGACCCCCAAACTGATGGAGAGATGGAGCTGGGACCCCCTGATATATATAGTATTTAATGTTGTTTTATAATAAACTGGGCATAGTTCAATGTATAAATGTGCTTTCATTCATTAAAGGGCGAGTCACATGCTGAGTCACAGGTGTCAAGCTTGAGAGAGTTTGTGTCAATGTGCACATTTCTGCCTCCATTTATCCAATTGCTACAATGTATTGGATTCATGTTAATGTATGTTTAAAGACATTTAAATTTGCAGGGGGAAAAATGGTAAAAATATTTTTAAAAGGACTAAAAACTATCTAATCCACCAAACATTTCACAGCCCCCCCCCCCGCAGTACATCCACAGACCCCCGTTAAAGACCTCTGATTTAAATTAAACAGCAGTGCTGCGTTTAACTACCGTATGTTCCTCTTGTGACTATCCTAAAGGGAAAGCTAAAACGCCCATTTTAAAACTGCGATTGTCCTCAGTATGTGCACTACAGACACAGAAGAGGCAATATTGCTCCTGTCAATCACTAGAACTATGAAGAGGTTCCTCCAGCCCTAAAGCGCCTAAGGTTTTACATAAATTTGTTAGTTTTCAACTTATGAACCCGCATTCTGCAGGCCGTTAGAAGAATTAAGGCAAAAACATACTCTTGAGGCCGATTCAGACCAAAGATTTGTGAAGACATGAACTGAAAACTTAATGAATATAATGAATGTCAGTGTACTGGTTTACAAGTCTGAGATCCTGCCAGTGTAGATCAATTCACTGAGACGAGGCGGCATATCAGGCTTTCATGTTCTTTTTGGAAATGGATATCTTAAAAAAATATATGATGCAAAAAAGTGAGTTATTTACTAGAGCTGGATATCTGGTATTGATGGAAAAAGGGTGAAAATCTACAAAATCAAGAGGGCTGAGAATTTTTGTCAAAGAGGAGCTGCTGTCCTCTGTAATAAGCACAGAATAGACAAACTATTGATACTGAATTTTACCAGGAGAATCTGATTATATTGCTCACTGTCTGATCACACATGAAGCGCAGCTTTAAATACTGAAGAAAGGCACCCACCATATATTAATATTTAAAGCCACCCATAGGTGATTTGACCCGTCCCCAGGTAAAGTTGTCTACAATGACTTAAAATTGTTTGCCTTGTTGTGAATCAGGTTTTATCTGACCTAAAACTACAGGATTATAAGAAGTAAATTGCAACATTTTTATACAAATCCTCTGAAACACATCTGTATTTTGTACTTTTTTTTTTTTTTAGCTCAATCCACTCATACCTCTACTAATGGAGGTTCTAACACGGTGAAGAAAATCCAGAAGAATTTCAATAACTATGCCTCAGTGGAGTGTGGAGCCAAGATCTTGGGAGCCAATCCAGAGGCTAAGGTATTATACATGAGCGCTGCATAGAGGATATTGTCTGTCATGTTTGATAGTGACATGCAAGTGAAGAGAGATATAAATTAATTTATTTGTTTTATACAGAGCACTTCAGCCATATTGAAGGAGAACATGGACCTGTACATGCTTAATCCATGTAGTAATAAAATCTGGTATGTAGTGCACATTATTTGTTTGCATTTGCTCTATACAGCGTTCAGCATAAATAAGTCCACCCCAACGGATTTGTCATAAAACCTTTAATTTTCTTTGAGAATCAACATTTTCTTTGGGACACTATACAACAGATCATGTTCTCAGTTAAGGGAATGTTCTATAAATTCAGTTTTGTCCACATGTTTTTAAACTGTGCTGATGTTCATTGAGATATTGAGTAAAATCTGACTTTTCAAAAGAGGGTGTACTCATTTATGCTGAGCACTGTATATTAGTGGTTCTCAACCTTTTTTGGCTCGTGACCCCATTTTAACATCACAAATTTCTAGTGATCCCAGACGTTCAAAACTGAGACTTTTTTTTTGTTGCTGAAATTAATTTATTTTGATCATGTAATAGTTTACTATACTATGTTGCAGATAAACATTAATGTTAGATGATATTTAAGCTATATAATATTTATTATTATGGACGGAGGCAGAAAAGCCAGGTAGAGATTACTACACAGTGAGAATTTTATTTTCTTTGGACTGAATATGTAGTCAGTGGTACTTACCTTTACAAAGATGAACATTAATACTGAACAAATGATATTATATCCTGCATTTCATTTGAACTTGATTTTTTTTAATTAGAAAAAGTGTGTGGTGTTTTTAATTATAAAGTAATATATATTGAATCAATAAAAAAAAGTAATTTTTTACCTTTTTTTTTTAATCAAATTCGAGAAATCTCAGGTGACCCCATTTGAGTTCCAGGTGACCCCATGTGGGGTCACGATCCCAAGGTTGAAAATCACTGCTGTACATTCAATTAAAAAAAAAAAAAAATGTCTTTCCATCTCAGCTAGGGTCTATTTTCTCAGTTTCCTTCTGTCTTTTGTCACAGGTTCATTATTGAGCTCTGTGAGCCCATCCAGGTGAAACAGTTGGATATCGCAAACTTTGAACTCTTCTCTTCTACTCCCAAAGACTTTCTAGTCTCTATCAGTGATAGGTACGACACTGCAACCTTCTGTATTACAGAATACAATAAGGAAATATTTCTGATTATATTTTCAGTGGAGATGTAATATATTTAAATCTAAAGATCTACCAGTATCTGTAATGACTCATTTTTATTGTCTTTATCATTATCCTTATTGGTCCTATCTTGTATTTATCTATGATTGCAGATATCCAACAAACAAGTGGCTGAAGTTGGGAACATTTCATGCCCGTGATGAACGTACAGTACAAAGTTTCCCACTGGATGAACATATTTATGCTAAATATGTGAAAGTGAGTGCAGTGTTGTTGTTTCTGGATACACTTCTCATATCTGTATCTACTCTATGCAGTGTGTTGCTCTACAGTCTGTCACCTTGAATACAAACAAGCTGTTTGTATGCACTTATCTTTAAAGGGTGTTTTTAACATGTATACAGGACATCTTTGCCTGTATTCTGTTTCTTTTTCTAACACAATGTTATGTCATTCCATTGTTGCTATGCTAACTATTAGAGACAGTACAGTGGATGCTCACAAACACTTCTCAAGCTGTAAAATGAATTTTTGCACTGCTGTTATTTTAGATCTATCTTGATAAGAGGCCTGGCAACTACCAACCTACAGTCTTATCTCTTGTTGGAATGCATGTTTGTCTCTCTTTAATTTTTTTCCTTTTTTCTGTTTCCCTTGCTTCAGATGTTCACCAAGTACATAAAGGTTAGCCTGTTTTTCTTGTGGAGGACTGTGGTTGTGTGAATTACATCGATAACATGAATATATTTGATGTCTTCCTCTCAAAGTGGCATGATCTAGGGAACTTGCTGTGCTAATTGGTAACCGATTTTTACTATAAGAAGCACCATTCCAATGCATTTGAATCACAAATGACACCATGAAATTAAAAACATCTGATTAATTTTAATTAACACACTCAAACAATGCTAATAATTTTATTTACCATGATCATACGTTTCTCTGTGCTATGCTTACACAGTAACATACTACCAATCAATCTTAAAGGGGTTCTATTTAGTATTGATATTCCAAACTCAACAGCAGGGTGAAGACACATATTAGAACACCTGACAAAGCCACCAATGAATCAACACCAAGAATCCACAGACTAGATTACACACTGATTTAAGTATAAAGCTTATTATTTACACATGTCTGTATTATAGTATCAGTTTTCCTTCTTCAAACTTAAACTTGTAGGCGGTGATTTTAACAGTCAGTCAAAATAACAATTGTCAAGCCTGGCTCAGAGAGCATGACAGAACCATGCAGAGGATGGAAGGTTACTGGTACAAAGAGATTTATTAACACAAGAATGCCCAAACAATACACAAACACAAACAACTGGGACAGCAGAGTGCCATAGTGAAGAGCGCAGCCATCTATTTATACCCTGAGGCCACGCCCACTTTGGTTACCAAGGAGATAGTTGACCAAACACCTGAGGAGAGAGAGAGAGAGGAGGGGAGAGAAAAGGAGCATACCCTATGGTCATCACACCCTCCCCCTTTAAAGGTTTACAGGCAAAACAAATTACCAGCTACAGAACCACTAAAGGTGCAACTATTTGCCAAAATTTAAGATTAAACTATGCAGCCATCAACAACAACCATTTGTAGGCTATGGCTGGAACCTGTCCCTTCCCAACCACTTACATGCATCAGCTGATAGTTTACATTATGGCTCTGTTAGCTTAGCTCTGATTTTAGACTGATAACAGCCACTGTAAAACCACAAATGACCGTTTTTTTTGCAGTTTGTGTTGTGAATAGCTGCACTAAAGATCTGTTTGGTACAACAGCGTATAAGGGCCACATAAGAAAAAACAAATCACTTGTCACTATGAGAATAAAGGCATAATATTACGAGAATAAAGTTGTAATATTACGAGAATAAAGTCATAATACTACGAAAATAAGGTTGGTCCAATTCAACAGAAGTGAAGTTGCTGCTTTACTTGTTTACTGTAATAGGAAACTGTCAAATAAATTTCAAAATATTACAACTCAGTAAAGTAAAACACTATTTTCAAGTTTTTAAAACTATGACTTTATTCTCGCAATATTACGACTTTATTCTCAAAATATTTCAAGTTTTTTTTTAAACTACGACTTTATTCTCGTAATATTATGACTTTATTCTCGTAGTGACAAGTGATTTGTTTTTTCTTTTTCTTTGACTCTACAAGTTGTTTCTTAGTGATTCTTATCCAATCATGTCATTTTTGACACTTTGATCAAAGGCCTCATGGCATTAGTTTTTCTCACCATGGGAAACTGGCAGAGTGACTCATTACTCCCTCTAGTGGTCAAATACATCTTCTAACTTGTCTGAATATATTCACATTTCTCTGTGATTGAATACAGTGGGATCTTTGTCATACATTTTATTTGAAACACTAATGATAATTTTACATCATGTTTTAGTATTTGATAGTAGGTATACTACATACAGCCCCTTTAACTGAATGTGTTGATGTTAAGTCTTAATGTCTTGACTCCTGCTGACACTGTTAAATCAGTGTTTTATGTGACTTTGATGTGTTTATATATTGTTTTATTTGTTCTTTTAGGTAGAGCTGGTCTCTCACTTTGGCTCCGAACATTTCTGTCCTCTCAGTCTCATAAGGTACATACTCATACTGTAATAATTATTATATACTATTTATTTATTTGGAGGGGGGAATAATATCTAGTGAAGAAATATTATTTTTATTTTAGCATTTTTTGCTGTTGTTAATTTTTCCACTTTTTCTCAAATCATACCATTGTGCGTTTTACAAGTTATAGGTTCCACACTACTAAATATTATTAAACTGTTGAATGTGTGAAGTATTTAGCACACATTTACTGCCTGTCATAATTATAGAATAGTTAAAACTATTGCACATGCTAAGAGCAGTGCTTTTCATGTCTGTGAAATGTAAATCTAACAGGTACCGAGCGAGTAGGCTACACATGAGCAGTTGAAACCGGCATACATATCACAACATAATGTTACTGCAACAGCTGACCCATGGTAGTTATTTTTAGAATTACGATGTGTTTGCAATTTTGATGACAGTTATATGACAATTATCTCACATTATCTCATGCAGTATGTAGTATTTTTACATTTATATTTTCATCATTAGCTCTTTAATTAAATCTTGTTAAATTAAATTTTGTGTTAAGGAGCTGTAGGAATACTCCCTCGAACTGTAGACTTATTGCAAACCTCTGGCTTCTTCCCAGATGCTGTCAAAGCCTTCAGAATCAAAACAGATTTAAATAGCTGTGTAAGACAGCTTAGATTTCACTGTTACATGAGCATGGTTGTAGAATGATTTCCGTGCACTTTTGTTGCCAGGGTGTTTGGCACAAGTATGGTGGAAGAGTACGAGGAGATAGCTGATCCCTCGGAAAGACCAGAAGAACAGGACGATGACTTGGGTGAGAAATGAAGATGGCACTTGTGTGTGTGGTTTTTTTTTTTTCCCTCAGTCTGTGTTGAAATTACCAAAGGCAGAATACACTCAGTACAACATTCTATGGAAAGATGTGAAGATTATCTAATGAGCGAGTGTAACTCAATCTGTCCTGTTAATGACTGGAGGCAGAATGTGTTTTAATCAAGACATTGCTGCCTGCAGATTATCCTCCTGGATATGCACCTGGTGAAGTCAAATATTCCAAGAATCTGATCGGATCTGCAAAGGGTAAATTTGGTTAAAACTAATTTATTGCACATAAAGATTTGTTTTGCATGAAACTCATATTAAAGTGCTTCTCTGCTTTTTTTTTAATCTTTTCCCTCAGATGCCATTATGAACATGGTTAACAATATTGCCGTTAATGTTCTCGGTGGAAGCCCAGAGATGCAAGGTATGGCCCTCATGTAATGCCTTCGTTTCATGATTACTTATTGATACTGTGTTGGTATTTTACTGACATTTCATTTTTTTGCATTTCAAAGGCAATCTTACATCCCAGGAAGCAAACATGACTGAGCCAACATCCCAACCTGAACCCACCACTGAGATCACAACAGACCTTCCATCTGAGTAACTTTCACATGTTTTGGTTTCACTTACAACTCTCAAGTCCTAAAATTAATCTTTATTATGTGGTTTTTTTTTTTTTAGTTGAGTTCACTTTATTGCCATTTGCAGTAGAAAACCACATTGGGGGAAAAAAGTGCAATAGTCAACATTTAAACAGACACACAATACACAAATCTTAAAGACACACATGAAGCATTAACACTGTCAGGAAAAAAACACAATAAAAGACTGTCTTAAATGTGAAGAGCAAAAACATCACAAGTCTGAATGTAAAACAATAAAATATTGTATTTGCAGGACATGTGGGAACTGTAATGCAGGGTTCCCACATGTCCTGGAAATCCTGAAAAATGGGTGACCAATTTTCCAGTCATGGAAAACATTTGGAAAACGAGAAAAAAAGGCCAAATATCCTTGAAATGGTTAAAATTGATATTTACCTTCCCCCTGCCTTGTGACCTTGTGTGCCTAAACTGAGATAAAACAAAGAAAATAGTTTTTCAGTGATTTATTGAAAATATACACATATTTATAGAGGGTGTGCAAGAGAGAAAGCTGAGTGTGGAATTGTCCAGTTACAATTGTCCATTGTAACTCCAATTTGTCATGTTAATGAAGCGCTCCGCTGTAATCTGTGGGTGTGTTTGCATTATCTATGATACATTTGTCATAGTTATTTTTCATAGATAAGCCATAGACTTTGCATCAAATGATTAAGTAATAAACATAGAAACAATCTGGGTAAATGCAGGTTACAACTGTAGAAAAGAACACTTCCAAAGAATTAGGGGGGAAGGGGAAAGGATTATCGATTGTCTCTGTAGCAGCTGAAAATGTCCTGGAAAATAATTTCAGGGAAAGAGTGGGAACCCTGAAATGTTTAATAAATTGCTCATTGATAAAAATCTTGATGGAAATCTTGTTTTCCATCCATCTGTGAGTTGAGACATATTGAATGAGCCTATTTTATGTTCAATAGGTAGATATTTACT
>JAPTGZ010000010.1:3387185-3397409 GCA_029814645.1 Fowleria isostigma | reverse complement strand
CGGGTCCGCTTCATTTTGTACATGTGAATGCAAACGTACCGTACTGGAGTACAGATGAAGGGTGGACTCAGATATGGACCGCCCGTACTCCTGTACAGTACAAGTACATGTGAATACAACCGTACCGGGACCCGGATCACAAACACTGGACTGGATGCTACATCTGTTTACGACTCCGACTATGGAAGTGACCTAATCAACATCAGACCGAAGACGGCGCCAAAACATTCATTGTTTGAATCCGCCATACAACAAAAGGACAACACCACTGTTGAAGGTAAATATATATCGGAAACAACAACGAACACTCTTCTTCACGTTACCTCAAACGGGATAACAGACAGAACAGTATTGTTTGTTTTGTCGCCACCTAGTGTTTCGGCCCCGTAACGCCCATTCGTACTCAAATCCGGGCCGGAGAATGCACATGTGAATGTACACAACTGGAGAGGTGTGAAGCATACCTGAGTACAGTACGGATCCGAGTACGTTGTGTGAAAACGCCCTAATGCAGTGGTGTCAAACATGTGATATTAACAAACAAGGATGTTCAAATCATTTAATTTCAGGGGCCATATTTCAACAATTCAATCTCAAATGGACAAATAAAATAATAGCATAATAACCTGTAAATGATAACTCTAAATGTTTCTTTTTGTTTTAGTGTGAAAAAGTGAAATTACATGATGAAAATGTTTACAAATAGAAACTCTTTTCACAAAAATGTGAATAATCTGAAAAACCATGAACAAACTGAAAATAGTGTTTTTTGCACTTGTTTGTTTAATGTTGCTGCTTTTAACTGTGGAATCTCTCCATGGTGGAATAAATAAAGTCATATTTATCTAGCTATGTGTGAAATTTTAACAATATTTTGGCTGTTACTAAATGTTTATATATATATATATAGATATATATAGATATATATTTAGATCCACTGTAATCTGTAAGTTCTAATGCACATGTATAAATGTGAAGCGGAGGCAGAATATTTGTAAAACTGCATTTCTACTTTTTTGCACTAAAAGATTATTTATAGGCTATTAGATGTTTTTTTAGTCTGACCCACTTGAGATTGTATAAGATAAGGTTTTTTTTTGTGTGCAAGTTTTTTTTTTGTACGTTTTTTTTTATTTTTTTATTTATAAAATAGAATCTTTATTTGCCAGTAGTTTGTCACATGTAAACATGCACCACACATTAAAACTTGTCCTCTGCTTTTAACCCATCACTAGATTATGCATCACGCACACTCCATGCTAAGAGCAGTGGGCTAGCCAGATCAGGTACCCAGAGAGGTTAAGTACCTTGCTCAAGTGCACATCAGCCAACGGTTCTCCACCAGTCCAGGAAATCGAACCAGCCACCCTTCAGTCACTAGCCAACTCTCCAGCTAACTTTCTAGCCATCTCAGCCATGGCTAGCCCCTTATGTAAATTTTTTTTTTTGTGTGTGTGTATGTAAGAGTGTTTTTTAAAGGATGTTTTGTGTAAGGATTTTTTTATATAATTTTTTCTAGTGTAAATTTTTTAAGGATTTTTTTAGTGTATTTTTTTTTGTGTGTAAGAGTTTTTAATGTAAGTTTTATTTTTGAGTAAATTTTTTTAAGGATTTTTTGTGTATTTTTTTTATGTGTAAATTTTTTTGTGTAACTTTTTATGTGTAAATTTTTGTGTAAGGTTTTTTTTTTTTTTTGGTTTACTTTTTGTACTGCCAATGGGACTCAAGATGGAAATTAGCTGCGTGGCTATAATTTCTTGTATTTACATTTTAATGTTCATAAATACTAACTGTCCTATTTTAAAAATAAATAAATCATTCATTCTTTCACTCATTCATACGGCCCCTGTATGTCAAGTATGTGGCCCCTGAACTGAAATGACTTTGACACCCCTGCTCTAATGGTTGGTGTAGCTGGTACCAAATATTCCACATCAATAGTTTCCAACAGTTCCAACGGTACATCCCATCCTCCAGGTCACCCAGCAGGTGTTAAGAAAGGTTAATCATCAAGTAGCAGGGTAGCGGTGTTTTATAATCCCTGAGTGAATTTATATCCTAAACTGAACCATATTATTCCAATGACCGTCATTATCCCACATATTAGCTTAGCGGAGAGAACGCGCCAAATGGCGAGGGCCACTCTGTCTCCTATTTGACCTTCCACACCCACTCTAACACTCACCACATATGCTCTGTCTCCCTCCATCCCCGGCCCTCCCCTCTATCTCCTGATCGCCCCTCTCTCTCTCCCCTGTTGTTACAGTTGCGTTAGGGGGAAATGGGGCTTAACAAAAATATTGTCAAACTGCCTGGAAAGCCGAGGGGAGAAAACTGGGCGAGCATAACCAAATAGCCTCAATTTGAATTGCTAATTTGAGATCCAAAATAAAAAAAAAAAAAAAAAAAGTGTTGACAGAGCTGAGAGCAGGGCAGGGGAGAGTAGGTCCTTAATAAAGCAACAGCGTTAACTCTTGGGTGAACGGCTTCAGAGACAGATCAAAGCTTTTCAAAGAAGGGCGGACTTAAGCTTCTTGGAGGGACCTTTCTCACCCGTACACCTCTCTTTCTCAGTCGCTCTGTTTCCCACTAATTCTGTCCCTTCAGTTGCTAGCCTCCACAATCCCCCCCCTTTTTTTTTTTTCCTCTCTCTCTCTCTCTCTCTCCTTCTCTCTCTCTCCACAGCTTGGGCTTTTGGATGAGAACTGCTTCTTCCTCAAAGAGCATGCAAATTTGTAAATGTATGTGAGACAGACATAGAGTGAAGCAGGGAGAAAAGGAAGGAAGAAGGCGAGCTTTGTTAGAGATGTCTAAATTGGGTCGCCTTTGTGCAAATCCACTGATCTCCGGAGGATGAAAAGGGAAACATGTGCTTTTGTCGCACTAATAGGCTGTCCACATACCATGAAAATGTCTGCATTGTGTCAGCATATGTATATAAGAGCTGCGCGTGTGTGTTGTAGTGCTGTACGTGTGTGTTCACGTAACACTGATGTGGTATTGGGGGGGGGTCACACAGGACGGACCCACACATCAAAACACAAACCTACTCATGTGGAATAGAATCAGTGAACACCTGAGATACATAAACACAACTGGTGGAAGAAACTCACACCCAACTCTTACAAATTTCCAGGTGAGGTCCAACATTATGCATGTTTCTTTCATTTTATGTTCACATTACAGGGCTCTAAGTGCTGTGATTCAGTGATGTAATACACCATAACACACTCAAAGAGGGTTTCATTATTAACATGATGATACACTACATCATTCACTATTTTAGTCTGATGGTCAATTAGTTGATTCATCTCCATTTCTCTGGTCTGAAATATTAACAGCAAGTCAATGCTTTGTCATAAGATAATTAAGAAAAAAACACCCCCACCAGGGTTTAACCCTTCCATGCATAGCGGTCACTACAGTGGACAGCTAGCATACAGCTGTTCTCTTATACATTGATGGGTTTCAATTCATACCATTACTGTAACTAAGCTGTTCTTGATAAACCTACTCTGCAGTAATATATTTTAGTATAAATTATTTGCTAAGTGTCATAATTGACACTTTTCTTAAACAAAAAGGTTTTTGTTTGCATATGATCTCTATAAAGTGAGTGATAACAAGTATCCGAGTATGATAAACTGTAAGACAACATCAGATTAGCTGCATTAAGTATATTTTTATTTCATAGTTTTCACACAGTATATCACTTTTTGCTGATAGCTTTTAACTACATGTTCCTTTGCTTTAGAAATTAAATGCATGGTGTCCAGGTGAGTGGATATTTTCATAACACCATGAAAAATTAGTTCATTAAAAAGAAATTTCAATTGCATTGTTTTTTTATGCCTATAGAGGAATAAAAACACTCAGGACAAAAATCTCAGCTAAGGTTCTCATAATTTATGCATGAAAGGGTTAACAAAGCAAAAAGGTACAAGTCCCATTGGAGAATAGAATAGAATAGAATAGAATAGAATAGAATAGAATAGAATAGAACAGAATAGAATAGAATAGAATAGAATAGAATCTTTATTTTGTCAGTAACTTTTCTTCTGCTTTTGAAACTTGTCTTCTGCTTTGAACCCATCACCCATCATGCATCACTCAGACTGCATGCTAGGAGCAGTGGGCTAGCCGTATCAGGCACCCGGGGAGCAAATGGGGGCATCGCCCACCCTTAATTACTGCAGTGGTTAATATGTTTCAACAAGAAAAACGATGCAAAGAGAAGCTGCTCGTCTCTTAACACTTTATCGGGCAAGTGACTATTTTTGGTCATTTCTGCATACATGACAAAACAGTGACAGCAACAGTTACAGTGAGGCAACAATGTTAGGTCCAATGTGGTCTACAGGGTCTGTAAGGTCCACCTCTGCATGAACAGTGAGGGTACCTGCTTTGTTAGGTACCATGAAGTAATGGCACTAATGTAAAAAATGATGTTCAAAGGGTTAATGTGGATGTTGACTGGCATCTGGATCAGCACTAATGTTGGTCTAATGTTCTAAAATACATGTTCCTTCCTCCTTACATGTGTTTTTCTTGTATTTTTTATATTTAATTCTTTTTTGTTTCCTTTTTGCCACTTACGAGTAAGGAGCCAAATATGGTAACTTCTTTGACCTCAATTTTACACATTACAATAAAAATTCCACAAAAGTAATAAAGTTTTATGTCCTCCAATAACACACTAAGGTTGAAATCTTGAATTCCAGAGTATTTCTATCAGTGCTGCATAAAGGGTTAAACAACCACAAGTTTGCAACAGAGCGTAAAGATTGGACAGTTCCAGGAGTCATCAGGTTGACAGAGTGGTTCAGGCACCATGAGACATCATTTTGACACATGGAGTCCAGACCTGAACCGCATTTAGAGTCAAAGTCCCACCACTTCAGGTTGTGCCCCATGGAACCACATTTCTGGAAAAAAAAAAAAAAAAGTGCATTGCAGCTGTTTGAATTATGTCATCATTTAACCCATGAAGACCCAAAAGGCCACTGGTGACCAAAACCATCTACTGATATAATATTGCTTCTGATCCATTAATCCTTTCAATACATGCAAGTAATTGGTGTAAAATACAGTTTGTCATCTTTTCGTGGTCATCAGATATGACCCATTTGGACGTTTAGAAGCTCTGTAGTTAGTGGAAACGTCGTCAAACGTCGTCAACATTGATTCACCAGAAAAACCCATGGAGTTGAATCAATGATAGTGGATGGAGATGCTTGTTTTATGTTCAGTTAATGATAGATTTTACAAAAAAAAAAAAATGTTTTCTTTAGTTTTCTCTGTTTCTGATATAACCCTCAACTTTAATCTGAGCTTTTATGGACATGTTGATGCCTATTTTGGCCAATACTCCCTTGTAAAAGATTCATAATCGCAATGGGATATTTCCTGTTTAAATAAAGGTTAAATAAAAATAAATCCTGTAATCAAAGCAAAAGGTGATCAATGGAAATACTGTATTAATGGCCAAGCTGTGTATATCATGATTACTAAACTGCAGAAAAAAAGGCACTGTATGTTTATCTGTTTTCCAACTTTATCACTGTAGAGTGTTAACAAAGCACCACAGAACACTTCTGTCCGACAACAATAAAAAATAGACTTTTTTTCCATATTGTCCAGTCAGTCACTTTATCGACAAAACTATCAGGTCAACATAGGATTTGAGGAGTTTATAACTTCATGTTGAATAATGGTTTTATCTCTTTTTTTTTTTTTTTTTAACAATAAGCTGCAGATTTGACGGACACAATCTTGAGAAGCTTTTTCTAATTTATTTCTTTCTATTAACTGTCTTTATTGGAAGCAATTTCACATGGAACAATATGATATTGTAACGTGCTGTAGAGCACCTCCAATCTTGCATTTTTCTCCGTTTTTGGCCCCTCCCACCAACCTACCCTACCCGAAAGACAGCAATTATTATTATAAATCCAACATTGACATGTGAATAGTACAAAACATATACAGCAGATACATAACCAAGGAAAATAGTGAAACAAATAAAGAAAAAAACAAAAAATAAAAATATAATAATAAAAATAACAAAAATAAAGTTAAATTTAAAATAAAAACTTGTCACAATCAGGCAGAGCTGTCACAGATTCCATATGGTATAAGAGGGGTCTCCTATTTTTTTTTTTTTTTTTTCAGATAAGTTTAAAAGGACCCCTTGAGGGAAAATCTAAGCTTTTCAAGTCTAATGGACAATAACACCTCTTTCAAAAAGCTTGTTAAACACTGACATGAAAACAAGTTTCTGATGAACATGCATGGGAGGAATGTATTGAATCACCCACTCTCTGTAAATCAAATGTACTAAATAAAATAAATACTTCACAGGCAACACAAAAGACATCATTTTAAGAACAAAATACACCCTGACTGGTCACCATTGTATCTTAAATTTAACCTGACAACTGGGACATGCCGCTATTGTTTCTGGAATTGTCCAAGAATATCTATACTCCGGCCATGCATAACTAAAGAGATTAGTGCAATATTATAAAAAAATAAATAAATAAATTTGGACATAAGCAAAGAGGCTGCTGAACAAATGTTCCTTTTTGAAAATATAGACTGTAAAAATGTAGAGGGGGAAAAAAAGGGGAAATTATAATGGATCAAGTTAAAAGGAAATGAAAACAGCTTTACATCTGAGCAATGTCATCTAAAGAGGGAAGGGCATATTGGATTAGAAGGCTGCAGGTTAATTTGCTTGTACACAGCAGTAAGTGAGCAACGATTAGTATAAATGTGTCTTGACAGTGTGAAGAATTGTTACTTAAAGCTCTAGTGTGTGATAGTTTTTTTTTCTTTTTTTTTTTTTTTGGTGTCACTGGGCAAAATATTCCATAATTATACTTTGAGCAAACGGTAATTCAAGGAGTCTGTTTTCCTCTCCACACGAATGCAGACATTTTTCATAACAGATATTTACTTATTTTTATGTTTTTTAATCCTGTCCACAAAATATGTTTATACAAAAATGCAAACATAACCTGCTCTAGTGGACATTGTGGATAATACTGACGTACACATGCTCTGTAAGCTGTAAATGTGGACAGAGGCTCTGATTTCAGTTGAATTTCTTTGTCTTTTTAATGTATTCCAGTTAAATCCAACCAGTTACAAGTCAGACAATGGTTTGCAGAAAATCCCAGAAGACCAACAACAATATTTATTTTTTCTATTTAACAATATCTGTGTAAAATAAATGTTTTCATAGCGTGTAACTACAGCTTGTTTAAATGTTGATGTGTTTTGTTTTTGTGCTCTTTTTTTTTTTTAGTTGTAAACCCCGCTGTGGTCTTTTTATGGTTAGGTTTATTCTAAATTGAAAAAATCTACCCAAGCAAACTCATCCTACCCCATTGAGACAATCTGACCCAAGGCAATTTGGTTATTTTTAATGATATTTTAAAAGTATTTGGCATCCTTCTAGTAGGGCTGTTTATGCAGTGAATTGATCTGTTTTTAGTTTTGTTTAATCCCCCCGCTTGTGTTTTTCCCTTTTCTCCTCGGCTCGATACTGGCAAGATGTATGTTGTATAACTGTGATGCAAAATAGTGTAATAATGAAACAAAACAAAATATGTCGCAAAAAACTATGCTTATGGTAACTGACATCTTAAAGACCCAGTGCTACTTTTGCGTCAGCTCCCAAATGGATTTTTCCTCTCTATTTAACCTGTCTTTAGTGATTTATCCCCATTTATTTTAATATTATCCTCTGTTTTTTGCATTTCTTCAATAAAAATCAGGTATTTTGATATCATATTTAATTACACCGATTATGTAGATGTTCATAGAAGCTCAGATTAAAGTTACGTCATAATATCAGATACAGAGAAAAATGAAGAAAATGGGACCTTTTCAACAAAATTTACGATTATTTCTACATAAAGCCAGTGTGTCCATCCACTGTCATTGATCAAACTGAAGCTAAATTTCCCATGTCCCAATGTGACAGTGATTGGTTTTTCATCCAGTGAAAATGGGAATCAGTTCTCAACTAACTTACCTGGTTAACTCATAAAGACCCAGTGCTTACTTTTTTGGCAGTTTTCAAATACATTTTTCTCTATAATTGTATTTTCTCAAGTGACTAATCAAACTTTAGTGTAATATTATCCTCTCTACCTTGTGTTTTTTCAGTGAAAATCATATATTTCCCTATATTAAATTTACTGTTCATAAAAGCTCAGATTAAAGTTAAGGATTATTATATCAAAAATAGAGGAAAACTAATGAAAATGGGACTTTTTCAACAAAATATATCATTAACTGAAGATAAAACAAGTGTGTCCATCCACTGACATTGATCCAACTCCATGGGTTTTACTGGTGAATCAATATTGTAGAAGATGACAGTGTTTCCACGTTCACTACAGAGCCTCTGAACATCTAAATAGGTCATATCTAATGACCATGAAAAGATGACGAACTGTATTTTACACCAATTATTTAAATGGATTAAAAGGTTTAATGGATCGGAAGTTATTAAATATTTTATAGTGGTAGATGATTTTGGTGGCCAGTGGTCGTTTGTGTCTTCATTGGTTAAAGGAAGGCTATAACATTTTATTTTCTGAGCTGCAGACCACTATTTTAGTCATAATAATATCATTGTACTTGGATTTTGTGTATTTTGGAATCTGTTGTTGTACCAGCAGCAAGAAACATGAACTACTGAGTCAATCTTAATCAACGCTGAAATAGTAAACTTGTGTAAAGTAACAGTTCATGTAAACTCAGACATGTGCACTCTGACGGTTTAATGCTTTGAGTGTTAATTTTTCACAAATGCATAGTGAATCTCTTAGTGTTTGTGCATTATGGACTTGTTGCATCTTTAATGACTGATCACAGTCCCAGTTTCACTACATTTTTAATCGCCTGCCCACTGTGATAAGCTTGAATACAAATTAACAGATTCAACTCATTAAATATTAATAGAGTCCTTTGTTTTTCATGAACAGAAACAGCATTTTTTCATGTTTCCTTTGAACCACCTTGACGTTTGTTATCTGTGGTCGGGTTTCGGTGAGGAATCGCCGTCCCCCTGAGCTCCTCAGAAGCCGAGCTGCTGACGTCTGGTTTAGACGACAGTGACGTCCCAACAGACCTCCGAGTCTGGACTGAATGAGATGATGGTTTAGGGACACGCACACACTTACGGCTCACATTTGCAGAAGATTCTCACCAAGATCAGCCTATAAAAGACATGAAGGGAACATGGGTCAAAAGGTAAACACATCATTCACTTACTCTCAGCTTGTTTGCAGATTGTCACATCATCTGGCAGCTTGTGCTTCTTGCCCCGTTGGATGTTTTTAGTGAAACTGTCATGTCCTGTCATCTCAACAAGTACTTTAATGCTATCATAGCCTTACAACCCAAACAACCAGTTGCTTACAACTGCTGCAAACTGATTGATTTTAATACATTTTGCACATTGGTTTGGGGCAGTTAGCTGTCATCAGGACTACAGTTGCGGAAAAAATTATTAGATCATCAAAAGTCATCAAAAACAATAGTTATGCAATCAAGTACTAACTCCTGTGTGTATCATGTGACTAAAACAGACAGAAAAGAAAACATAGAATGTCTAAATGCACTGGTTTTGCCAGTACAATATCATAGATATTGATGCAAGAACGTATGTGATTTTGGTTATTATAAGAAAACCACGGAAAATGGATAGATATCAGCTCTGAAATTAATCTCTTATCTATTTTTATTATCATTGTATTTGTCTAAACAAATGTACCATTAGTCGTACCAAGCATTAAAATGAACAAGTATTTGAAGACAACATAGGGTGGTTTAATATTTTTTTTTTTTTGTGACTGTATATTCATGGGTTTTGTTGTTTTAGTTCTATATCAGCCAACTCATTGGACGCTCATGCATCATCCCATACACTGCAATTCATACCATTAGAGTAACTTTGCTGTTCTTGATAAACGTGATCTGCAGTGGTATGTTTGAGTGTAAAACAATTGTTTTTAATATTTGTTACACAGTAATTAATTTTTTTTTGCATAGCTTTTGTCCTAATGACATTTTTTCTTAATACATTTACTTTTATACTGCAAGTAGTTTTGAAACCAGTACTTTTGCACTTTTACTGGAGTAAAAAGCTTGAGTTGATACTTTAACTCCTGCAGAAGTCTCTTTAAACCCTAGTATTTATACTTTTAA